>CANYBF011621754.1:0-13034 GCA_948192965.1 Dalechampia spathulata | reverse complement strand
GCTCACTTCCGAAACCTTTCAGGGATTTCTTCTGGAAGTCGTGCAATATTATGCACTACTTTTACATGGACAATGATGGCTACTCATGTCCCAAAAATGAAATGGCTAATGATGCAAAAGCAGTTCTATGGGAACCCATATGACTCCATAAATATCTCTATTAGTCTTTGATTGTAAACCAAGTAAATTATTGGAATATATCCAAGTTATTTGTGTAAATCGATAAGAAGTACAGCATGAAGAAGACATTCTTAAAGAATTGGTCGGAGTTTATGAAGATCCAAATGCTACACTTTCTACAGTAACAAGATTTGCAGAAATTTTAGAATAAGTTGACACATTAGCTGCCATCAAACCAAAAAAGAAGCATCTTCCAGTGTCGGTCTTCATATTACGACCCTTCAATTCTAATGTAGACAGGGCATCAGCCGGTATGGTTTCATATTTCTTGCATGATGCTACAAAGCTAGCGTTCATTTCAACCATAAAATTGTTCATATTAAAAAAATAATAACCAGTAATGTTGATTTCACTTGAGTTGCCATCAAGAAAACTTCTTTGTGAGTAAAGGTACAGCAAATCACTCGATCTTGCCAAGGTTACCATGTTAAAAGAAAGAGACTGTTTCAGTCCAATCATCTGGGACAAGGGTGATGGTACATTACTCCCTGTAGCCCCTGTTTCGAATATGTCCAGTTTAGATATAGCACCGGGTCTTTTCAAGATTCAAATTTCATGAAGAAAGCGACACCCTTCCTTTCCACAAACAATAAAAAATGACTCCACCTTCCTGCATTTTGCTTCCATTACAGGTTTTCTTTAAAAAAAGAAAAGCGTGACTTCTCAAATCCACTTCCAAAGAATATGTAATTGCCTTAAGTAAATATATTCAAATAACACTTCCTCCATCAGGAACGCCATCTCTAGATCCAAACCACACTTGCAACTTCTCTTTGAAAAGTAGGTAACTGGATTGTATTGGCAGCAATGAGGATTTAGAAACAAAATTGAACTGTCTAAATTAATTTGATCTACCAAGAGTGTTAGCCAATCTATAGAGTCCAATAAAGAAACATGAAACAACGAAAATACCCAAGCATGTTGAAATTAGTGGCCTTTTCTTCTTCTTGATGCTATTTCTAGAGCCCAAGCTTTGCCCACTTCAGTCTGAAATTTCCCTGCAAAATTTTAGCAAGATTTAACGACAGCATCAAGGACAAGCTTTCTGTAACAGAAAATTAACCACAAAAACTATTTCAAATCTAACTTCTAATGTTATTGCCAACACATCGGCACAATTTCCACCTGCTAATGGGCAAGCATCATCGAATCTTGAATTAAGAATGATTAAGTAATCAATAAACTGTTCCAAGCATTAGGATTCCCTGCCATGCACCCAGTCAAATTAGAACCAATTCGTTAACCCAATTTCACTTGAGCTCTCAAAGCTATAATCTTTATTTTCTTTCTTTTTTTCCTTGCATGAAATTATCTATCATGGCAACGATACCTCACAGTATATGAAAATTTTATCAGAATGTTCTGATTCTTAATTCATCACACAGCACTGGTCTAATCTTTTCCCACGCTTGAAAGAAGCATTAGGTGTGCTAACAGGAATTGGTCCCACTGTGTGTTTCTGGCTAGCAAGCAGAAAAATAAATTGATTTGAATCAGAAATTCTCCTTGCCTACAGAACCCCTGCTACGCATGTAATTCTTTGCAGCTGCCTTGGCGCAAAGAGTAATACGAGATGATGACACTTGAGACTTGTTGGGTTCAATTCTTTTGACAAAGTTATCTCATCTGTAAATGAATATTCATTTGCAAATGAATTCTTATGCATTGGTCGCACATTTTCTTAAGATTTATACGTGAATTCCTTAAAATTTGTTTTTGTTTTTGTTTTTCTTAGATTAGACAATATGTAAGATTTGTCCTTGAGAATTTGTAAGAAATTCTTTTTCTCCTGCAATACTATATCTGGTCCTATTTGTTTCCTTCCTACACATATCGTCATTGACTTCCCTTTGTAATCTGAGGGAAGAAAGCCGTTGACATATTTCACCGGTCACAAAGAATACCATCTGCAATTGCCTGTTCAGACCGTGCTGTTGCATGGTACAGAGATGTGATTCTTGTAACTGATATATACAACAGAAACCACCATGAAAATTAGCAGAACTACTAGAAGCGGACAATTCCTAGATATTGCATGTAGTTATTTCCTGATTAGCTATAAAATTAAATGTGTCACAATATATAACTACAAAATGGATAATTTTACTCAAATACATTTAGCTCTCATGAAATAACATTATCCTCTGTGGTCATGTTAACCATCTTTAGTCCATTTACCAAGACTGAAGTTTTACCCATTTTTAAGAAAAAGAGGTCTCCAGCACATTTCTCAATAGCACCTAGATGACTGGGCGATGCTCACCTCATCTTTGCCAAACTAAAAAAATTTGAAGCACCTACGTAAGCTTTCATTGCCATAAAAAGGTGCGAGGAAAGATGGAATTTTCCCATCATATTAACAGCAAATGTTTTCTATTTACTTCTCCATTGTCAGTGAAACCTTAATGACTGAATCGTGGTATCCCTCATCTATGACTTGCTCAATCTTTGCAGCCCTATGCTAGCTATTATAGTCTTAAGAAAGGTGAATATGATCATTCATTGCCTACTTCTAGTGTTCATCTATTAAACAATAAAAAGAAATTAGGGAAAAAGACACTGAGATAAGCCAGATGATATTGAGAAGGCTTTCCACATTCTTTCAAAATGGTAAGCCCAAGCAAAATGCAAGAGTTCTCGTCCAACCAGCTAAATGACAATTTAGAGGACTTGACAATCAACATTTCTGCACAAACAGATGCATCAGCATGAGCAACCAGGCTTCACATGCTTTTGCTCTACCGGTATGTTTGAAATGGTTAGAAAATGAGGCAAAAGAAAACACAGTAAATGGCGTTAGTCTTTTTCCTTGTTTGTGATATTGGAGGAAGATGGAGGTGTCCAAATCACTAAAAGCCTAAAATGCTGCTTCCGCAGGCCTAGCAGCAAAAACAAAAAAGAATTTGATCCTTATGAAAATTAAAATGACAAGTAACAAAAGGTTCGCAACATTTGGCATGTTGCAGAGGTATTCTCCATAATGTTAGATTATTGACTATGCTATGTTATACTATTCATTCCGTCAACTATGCTATGTCACATTATTGATTCTATCATAATTTACTTTGGGAAAAGCAAGGAGCATATGGTATATTCACTTAATTTTGAACAGATTGTGATCGACACTAAGATGAAAAGCTACTTCACCAATTGACATTAGAAACTTGTTTAAATAGCCATTAAGGCTGTGTGGGGACGACAACCATGGTTATCTTCTAAATAAATAAGTTGAATTAGCCACAAAGATGGCACGGGGCATGTAAAATAAAAAGAAATTGCGCCTAAAATTCATACCAGCAGTTGATTGGAAAAACTCATCCAAATCCCTCTTTTGTTCTGCACAATGCCAAAAACAACTTCAGTTGCCTTTCACAATTACAGAAACGGAAGTAAAATGAAGTGTGGTATGATAAGAATGAATTATTTCATTTAGTTGTCTCTCATCCCAACTCCAAAGGGATTTTAAAGTTGTAATGAAGCAGGTACATCCCTACACCCGATATGAGAATGAGATGATATTTTTCACAACTAAAAGATTTTACTTTTTACATGTATCTGTATCAAGGTTGAGAACAATAAGTAGTAAAATGAAAACATATATTTAGATTCTAAATCTTCAAATTCTGTATGAAAATGGATGAACATGTAATCACTCAGATGATTCCAATGATAGTTGTTACTGACAACTTTGTATTACTTTTGCAATGAAATAATCTTCTAAAGACTTGAAAAAAAATAAATAAAGATGCTGTTTGTTCATATGTAACAGTATTGTTATCCTAATATCCAAAACTAAACCTTTATCCAGATAGCACATCTTCAAAAAAACTTTCAATTAGTTAAGATTTTGGACACAAGGAAATAAAACAATTGAACTGGTAAGATTACTTATTTATTAATGAAAAAAGAACTCGGCAGCTTTAGATTTAACATACAAATGCTTCTAGCTTCAGCCACCAAACTTTCAAGTATCAAAGTAACCACAAATTCTTTTTCAAATAGAAGAATTATGGGTCAAGATAACTGACAATTATAACCTATAATTTTCAGTTACACATGCAGAGAAGGAAAAAGAAGATAATCAAGAAAAAGACTCACCATTTTCATATTCTAAAGCTTGAAGTATCATCTCCACCTAGAACGGATAAAAGGATAAAATGAGAAAATATAGAGAACAATTTTAAACACTAACAGACTGAAATGAGTTATCACTTATTACTGCATGTAGTCATTAGCATATCCCTTACAGCCACTGGCAATGCAATTAAAGCTTAAACTAGGCTGCAAATATATGAAACATACAGCTATATACTGCTGATTGCTTACTAACATCCATTATACAAAAGACCTGCAACGGTTCACATATCATTAAAGGTTAAATCCTTTTTCCCTAGAAACACCGTCAATTCCAGTGGGAAGCTGTGCACATTGTTCAAAGGAAGAGTTCATCAAAGAAAAACAGATATACATAGACGAGAGCAAAAGACATGACAATGTTTTATGTGGGAACTGTGTATTTGCCGTTATAGGACGATTCCAACAAAAATCATCATTTGTTACTACTATTACTATGCATTGAGAAAAACTTAGCGAGATCATAGTTATGAACCAATAAGTCAAACTGACACCATCCATGAGAGAATTACATAATAAGAAAATAAAGAAATAAGGATTAAAAAAAACTGACTGCTGGCTAAAAGTGAATTATTATGCAACCAATAAATACCTTATCAAAGTCCTTCACAATTTTAGCTTCCGGAGACGAATTCTCCTCATACTCCATCCACAATTGGCTTATTTCCTTGGCTACAATTTCCAAATGAGCTCATTTAATATTATATGCAATGAATAGAGCAAAACATTGGAAGATATTAAACAAAGTTAGAAGTAGTTAACGAAGAACCTCTGGTTCCCTCTCCAAGTAATTTGCACATGTGCTCTAATGCTTCTCGCTCTTTTCGACTCTTCTCTTCCTTAGGTATCCCATCTGAAGGTGTAATATCTCCAACAATAGCTGTTTAAAAAACATTAAACTTACATACTCAGAAAAAAAGAAAAAACTGACACTGACACTAGGAACATGAATATACAGTTAGCACACTAAATGTAACAGTACATGAATATAACAGTTAGCAAACTAAATGTAACAGTAAAGTGATCCTTTGAGAAATGAATTCCACGTGTTCTTTCATTACTCAAAAAGCATCCATACAACTTACCCTGCATACATTAGCTACTAAAAGGGTCCAACTTGCCAACTACTTAATAACACAAGTTACAATCACTTTCATTTCAACTAACTAATATCTTTGCAAGTCTCTTTAATCCTTTTTAGATTTGTGTATAGATAGATAGATTGATCAATTGATTGATAGACAGGCATATAGATATATACCTTCAGCAATGTCATGAACAATTGCCATTTTTACGCACCTGAAAATTTCATACAAACGAGCAAACAAACAAATAAATAAATCACACTCCAGTCAAATTGTATGAAAATTAAAATGAGAAAGGAATGCAAATACATATAAATAAACCCTAACTAACTTGTCACGATCAATGCCAGGAATATCCGGAGCAATAAGAGCCATTAATCCCATTCGATACATATGATCAGCTACCGATTCTGGATCCTTCACTTCTCTTTTTACCCATCCTGCTCTTTTCGTTTTCTGTTCCAACAAATTTGAAAAAACAAATAAGTGCGAGCTAAAATTGCCTCATTTCATTTAAAAAGAAAAACTAAATATATACCTTGAGGCTGTGACATAAAGAGAGAAAGTCAATTGCAGAGAAAGCAGAAGCAGCACCTCCATCATTTTCGGAAGGGTGTATGATACCGTCACCGTTGGCGGCGGACGGAGACGACGAAGAAGAAGAAGAAGAAGCTTCGGCAGCCATGAGATTGTAATGAAGAAGTCTGGAGTTATTAGCAGGATATGAAATAAAGGCTTTGAAAGAGAGGAAATGGGAGGAAGCGAAAGCTGCTGTTGTAGGGGCAAACAAGATTGATAAAGTCGACGACGACGACGTTCTGCTTAGCACAGCTCTGCTTACACTTCCCATCTCTTATTACGGCCTTTTTTTTTTCTTTTTGCGTTTAATTTTTGGAAATTTTTTATTATTTGGAATTTGAAATTTTTAGACTCGGTATAATTCTTCTGGATTTTGTAGATGCATCTGGATCGTCCACGTAAGCGTACAACCTCTACTTTAAGGAGTTTTATTTCGTACGAACGCTCTAGATATAAGAAGTTCCTGTTGATTATCGCACCAGATATTTTGTTCTAATCTTTTTTTTTAACAAGGAATTAATGTAAATTTGATTAATCAGTTAATCCATTAATTAATAGTACATGTTGACTCACTCTTTAACAGGAGCATATCAGGTTTCTTTGGTAATATCTGTTGGGATCCAAAAGTGGGTATTCAGGTGGCAAGAAGCTTCATGATGATTTCTGAAAAGCAAGTCGAATGCCAGCTTTCATCGAAGTTGAATGTTTTAACGATCTAGCCGATGATGCAGATTGGTCTGGTGCATGGAATTGTGCTATCAAGTTTAATCATGGTGCCATGTTAATGGCAGATCTAGTTTGGCAGTTATTGGTCGTGATCACAGTTGTCCTGGGAATGAGAAGATTATGTATATCAAGTCTCCTTCAATGGTAGAAGCATCCCTCTGGATGTGGCTGCCTGCTATTTTGAAACAAATTCCAAAACCTTGTTTAATCCAATAGTGAATACTTTCAGAGAGGAGCCTACTGTCAATGTACTTGTCAGCCCTTAGCCCAAATTGGAGTATAAAAACCGAAACGAGTTCAAATAAAAGAAACATATTAAATTAATTTGTAAAAATATACACATTTATTTTAATACAAATACAACTCAAATTAATTCCACCTTTAAAAATATTAAACCTAATTGGGTCCAATTCATACTCAACACATCGAAAATGGAATGAATTTCATGCAGTTTTTAAATCTTTTTTAAAATTAATAAAATATGAAAATAGGACATCCAAGCTAGCAGTTTGTCACTTTCTAAGTCTATGCATCGCTGTCGGCAAGCAACTAATATTCATGAGAAAATTAATCCCATGCAACAGTGAATAAACGTGCAACTTTACAGCTGTATTGACCATATTCGATTTTAGCCCTTCGATTTAGCTTGAACAAGTAGATGCCGTACGTCTCTATTTCTTTTGTCTTCTGACCATTGTGGGACCCGTCCCCAACTGGATATCACAATCTTCTCAGCTGTCCTTTTCTCCATTGAAACTTGTTTTGTGGGGAGAAATTAATAATTTAAAAAATTTTGATATCTAAATTAAAATGTTAAAAATTACCAATCAAATCTTCTAAGTCCGAATTCTCTCTCGCAGTAACCACTCGAGAATCTTATCTTTCCACTGCCAACGGAAAGAATCTGAGGAGATAACAAATTAAGAAAAAGTCTCCAAATCCTACAATTTTTAATTATTTAATAAATGAAGAAATATATTATATAAATGTAATGGAAAATATTATGCATGTGTATATATATATATATATATAATGGCGCAAACTGTAATTTTTTTTTCTTTTCCATTAATTACACAAAAGAAACAACAGACCAAAAGAAGAGTTGCCCTCCTAAGAAAAGAATTTTTGTGTTTGTCCCTTTTTAAATTTTTCTTTTATCTTTAGATTTTTCCTTTCCTTTTCTTTCTTTTGTTTGGTTGATGGGAAAATGAAAAAATCCTAAAAAAACAAAACAAAGACGATAAAAATGAGGGAAAAGAAAAACTAACTTAATTTACAGATTTTCCATGATTGTAGCCATAATAAGATAGATACCATTTAACAAACTTCTTTAACCCGGTTTGTAAATCGGTCGTCGGTTTATACCCAAGTTCTCTTCGGGCCAAACTTATATTTGCATGAGTGAATGGAACGTCACCGTTTCCGGGCATATCAATGACATTTCTTTTAGCTCTCATCTTCAGATGCTTCTCTAATATGCTCACAAGTGTAGGTACACTAACAGGTGATGTGTTACCTAAATTGAATATCCGATACTGGGCGGGCCCTCGTTTCTTCCCACCCGAACCCGTACTCTTGGCTGCAGTATCCAAAGACCCGACGCATCCTTTCACTATATCGTCAATGTAGGTGAAGTCGCGAGCCAAGTCAACCCGATTCTTGCCCCGGTATATAGTGATCGGTTTCCCTTGTAGAATGTTTCTTGTGAATGAAAAATAAGCCATATCGGGTCTTCCCCATGGACCGTAAACAGTAAAAAATCTTAACCCAGTAATTGACAGACCGTAAATATGATTATAGGTATGGGTAATTTCCTCACCCGCCTTTTTGGTTGCTGCGTATAAACTCGCTGGCTGGTCCGTCCGATCAGATTCAGAAAAGGGCACCTTTTCATTTAAGCCGTAAACGGAACTTGATGAAGCCCAAACAATAGCCGGCTGTGGATTAGCCGATTTACAAACCTCTAGAAGCGTGACTAAGCCGGCTATGTTGGAATGCACGTATGATTGTGGATTTTCCATGGCGTACCTAACACCAGCTTGAGCCGCTAAATGCATCACATGAGTAAAAGCCACCACGTCAAACAGCTTGGCTAAAAGTCGCGCGTCGTTTACATCTCCTTCAACGATGAAAATTCCATGATTATTTAAAAGAGACTTACGCGCTTTCTTTAATGACGGATCATAATAGCTGTTAAAATTGTCAAGCCCAACGACGCCATCTCCTCTTTTTTTCAAAGCTAAAGAAACGTGAGTACCGACAAATCCGGCTGCGCCGGTGACAAGAACAGACATACGACCGGTAGAACGATGGATCTGAGCAGAATTACGGACTTGTTTTTCCCATTGGATTCCACCCCAAGAAGCAGAGAAATACTTGCTACCAGAATCAATAAAGCTTTGAAAACTCAAATACGACGCCGTTAAAGCAATCAAGAAAAGGGCCCACAAGAACATAGTGCTCGTTGAGGTAAAACAACGGTAGAATTGTCTGTTCATCGTGTGGTGGCCTCCTCTATCGATCTTGAACTTTCCCGGGGTTGATGGGAACAACTCTTCCTCTAACGAAGGCATTACAAGTCGTATTGCTTCTTGAAAAGATCAATAAAAGGGAAAGGAACAAAAAGTGAGGATTCTCAAGTTTCTTGAAATGGGGGGATACAATAAAAAGCAAAAAGAGAGAAAAAAAATAAGGAAAATGAAAAAAATATATTGAATATTAAGAAGAAGTTGAGTACAGATGCAGAGAAAATGGAGGGGAAGATAGTTTTTTCTCCTGCACCTGCCAATTTAAGTGAGAAAAATGAAGGGTTATATATAGAGGTAAGCCATAGAACAAACGCGTTAAAGGACGGCCAGATTTGGAAAATGAAGGAAAACAATTTGACAGATTGTTATTATAATTACTTTTAATTATAAATTTAAATAATTAATTGTTCTGTTTTAAAAAATATATATTATATATTTCAAAGAGAGGGAGTGATTAGTGGGGAATTGGAAGTTTTTTCTTATCCAATTATATATACATATATACTTTTGAAAATTGATTTAATAAAATTAATGTTAATTATTATTTTATTTTATTTTATTATCAATAATTGGTTCATATAATTTTATTTACTGCAATAACTTTACTCGACTACATCCTTTATTTATCTACGTATAATCTATAGTTAATTTATAATAATTATATTAAATATATACAAATTGGAGAACAAAATGTATTATTATTAATTTCTTTTTGTAACTATAATATTAATGATTAAAGAATTTCAATATCATCTGGAGACTAATTTTTATCCAATTGAGATAGAATATTTATCAAATTGATAGATAATAAGTGTACCCCAACATTAATTTTCATTAAAGAATATATAAATATTGCTATAAATAAGATACTTTGATAAATAATCATCATTGATGTATAATACATTAAATTAAATATTAATAATAAAATACTAGAATTCCAATCCATATTTTTTTTAGAACAATCTTTGATTTTTAAGGGAATAATTCCTATTTATTATATGTTTCATTGACCTTTTATAATCTTTGTGTTTTGAACTAATTTAAAAGAAAATAAAATTTAAGTAAGTTATTTAATTTAAAATATAAAAATTATGTTAAAATAATTCTTACGGAACACTATTTAGATTTTAAAATACTATAGATATGAAATAATTCAAAATATAAATTAAAAAATATAATATCATTATCCATCATGATTAATAATAAAAAGAATAGGAGAAAAAATTGAATTGCACGAGTAAGATGAAAACATGAGGATGAGTAATTGAGAAGTATGTAGTAAGTATTAATTGCAATAGCATGAAAATACTATTAAACTATAACAATAATAATAAGGTATTAATCATATTAAATTTAATAATTTGGTTTTCTATGTTTAATAAGCAGCTAAAATTAAATTTTCATCACTATTATTATTATTATTATTATTATTATTATTATATATATATATATATATATATATATATAATTCTTAGATAATATAATTTGGATTCATCATATAAATTTATAAATTTGTTAATAATATAATAATAAATATTAATTTTTGTTAAATATTAAATATTTATTAAATTTACATTAATCAATATATAATTATTATTAAAAATTAATACGCAGATGATAGACATATATAGTAATTGTACGAAATTGGTAGGAAATGTACGTGATCAATGGCATTAAATAATTTGAGTTGAAAGGATGAAGGAAGAAAATATTAATATTAATATTATTTTATTACAGAGCGTTGAAGCATTGAAATACTATTATTAGTTTACATTGAATTCATCGATAAATACAATGAATAAAAATTGAAATTTAGTGCAAACACGTATTGCGAAGGCCATGGACAAATTGTAATATAATATTTATGAAATATTTTTAATGAATTTTCCTTGAAATAGGAAGGGTGTTCGATCCTTCAACATGCCCCAGCCCCTGTTTATCACTGTTATACCAGCAACGACATGCTTCCCACTCCATTTTCTAATCCATCCTATATTATAAATATCCATCTACTACACTATAATTATTAATATTATCAACGCATATTTAAATTTAAATTTAAATAAAGAATAAATTATAATAACGAGGAATTAATATGCAATGCAGGGATTTTTTAAAATATAAAAATGTAGATATTATCCACGTGGAGTATATATATAATTCAGAATAAAAGCCTCCGCTGAACTGAACCAGTCACTTCTAATAAGAATCCTTAACAAGGCAAGCATGCGTGGAATTACAAGGCGCAGTTGTTTTCACTTTTTTTTTTCTTTTTTAAATGGAACCTTCTAAAATAATTATTAATTTTATCTGATTTTACCATGATATTTTAGGAATAAATAATTAAAATTTTAATACAAAAAGAAAAAGTAAAAAAACTCTGATTAGAGGAAGTTTCTGTAAATTTCCAGCTGGACAAATGCGGTGATGGGTCCACTGAGAGTGAATTCTTTTTCATCAGTAACGAGGTCGTAGCTGTCTTGTCTTGTTCCATCTGTCACAGGGAAAGTTCCAGGACAGTCACTTTCACAATTATTATTATTTTTTACATTTTCTGTATTTCTTAATCAAAAATTATGAAGGCGAAAACAGGCTTAGCGACTGACAGTGAATTTTATATAATATATATATTTTTTAAGAAAAATAGTATTGTGTATGAAGCAAGAAAGTGGAGGGGTTTAAGAAGGCGATTGGGAGATTTGTCAGTTTGGATTTGTGTCTTGTTACTCTTTTGCCGTTTATTTTGGGTTTGTTTGTATTTTCAATGCCAAATGCCGAGTCTTTCTGTATGACTTTTGAATTTCATAGCAATCCTTTTTGAATCAGTCCAAATGCTCGAATCCTCCATTCATTGTATCCCTTCTCCTTCATTTAAATCTTTATTTTGGGATTTCCATATAATAAATACATCATAAATATTGTTATTTTATACAAAATATATAATAATAATTTTGATATTTAAGAAAGTCGATATTCACACTTTATTGATAATTTACAGAAAAAAATGTCGGTCTAGTTTCATTGGTATTATAAATATATATAATTTTAAAAATATAAATTTTAAAATAAATAAATTATATATAAAATTTATCATAATCCAATTTTAATTTATTAATTAAAATTATCATGCTTAACTTTAATTCCAATTAGCAATTGAAGAAATGAATAATTGGATTTGAATCAAATTAAAAAATTATAATTTGATGGATTATAAAAAATAATAATTAACCGAATGAAGCAACTTCAAATTTCCAATGGATTATCGATTTGATATGCTAAAACGTAACAAGTGGATCTGAATATAAAATTTGTAATTCAAATTCCATGGATTTCCTAAATACGGTAAATGACATCAATAATATAATATAATTTAGATAGAAAATTATAAATGACATCAAAATATTATTAAGCAACTTGAACATCTGCATGAAAATTATATTATATTATTGATCAGTATTGATGATTTAATAATTGATCATATTTTTTATTAATCAATAATTATTATTATTATATATATTATGTATGTTTTCAGATTTTTATACACAATATATTTTTTTTTGTTAATGAAAAAAACGTATATAACATGCAAAATCTAATTTTATAAAATAATAATTATTACATTTTTATATTAATAATCTGAACTATATTTTTCTAACTTTCATTTCTCAGAATTCTAACTTAAAACTTCTAATAAATATAAATTTTTAATATACTTATTAACATGTTATTGACAAATAAATACTGTTTTCTTGTAAAAAAAGATTTTGTTTAAATCTATATTATTAACACTATAAATATTTCA
>CANYBF011621748.1:0-16082 GCA_948192965.1 Dalechampia spathulata | reverse complement strand
ATGATTTATTTATTTTAGAAATTTAAGAATAATATTTATGTGGTGAATATTATTATTACTTGGCGTGATTTATACGATTGCTTAATGATTAAAATTCTGTTGTGTTATTACTAAGCACATACATATACATATAATTACAGGACCTACTGAGGAGCCTGTTCACGTGTCCCCGAGACGCGTAGATAAGGGTAAAGCCCCTGAAGGTTAGTGCTATCATACTCGACTTAAATAATAAGTCTGAGATAATATCACACACACACTACATAATAATTATTAAGCCATATGCTCTGAGATACCTTATGATATTCACTTAAATATTCCAATGCATCATATCACATAAATCATGTTCATCATCAGATAATACATTGGCATTTCATGACATCATTTCATGGTATCATAAGGACGAAAAGTGAGATTATTGTGATATATTGAGATTGAATACGTATTGAGATGATTATAAAGAAGCGGAGTACAGTCGCTTCCCATATGATGTATGTTATTTGTTATTATTGAATGCTGAGTACAGTCGCATTCCAGAAAATATCATGATTAAAAATATGATTGATGAATCGAGATATGACAGTGAAATAGATTGATCGAGGGAGAGTGCAAAACATTGCATTCTCACAAATTCATTTCATAATTGCATACATTTATTTTAAATTGAAATGGATATTGTGGTTATGGAAATACGTGAATTATTTGTGATGCTATGAATGGAAATTAGAGGTGAATCCAGGTATTACCAGGTGATGAATTGAGAATTATAGAAGTATTTATGGGTAAATATGCTCACTTCGAGATTTGAATCGTACGCTACAATAAATAAGTATTATTGACATGTGATGTTACGATTCCACGTAATAATGATTTGGATGTTATTACTTTGAATTTCTCTATACTTAAACATTATTACGTGCTGCATTCATTTATTAGTGCCACTAAGTTTTACTCAGCATTTGTCATTTGATGAACGTAGGTCCAAGCACATCAGAAGTTAGACGGGGTTAGCGTTAGTTGTTGGCAGTGCGGTACATGACTTCGGTGATTCTTGCGAGGGTTGCCATACTGGGACTTAGTTAAACGAACTCCTGCAGGCATCGTGTATACTGCTTATACTCTTTTCAATTTTGGCAGTAACACTAGGTTGTGTTGCTTCGACTACTACTTGCTGATGCCACTGGGCATAACTATAGCCATCTTTATATTTGTGACTTGTTGCGTGTAACAGATGTTTCAGTGTTGTTTCTTATCTTTTTAATACGAGTTTGAGAATTATGTTCTATGGAAAGTTCTTTGGCATGCTTGACATATTTTGAAATGATATATGGATAGTGATTGTTTTCCCTTATGATGAAATTTTGGAGCTCGATGGAGGAGTTTCAGGGTTTCATTACGGGACATGTCTCTACTTAGAGGTGTGACACATGACCTTTTTCTGCTGACATATTGTACATATTACATGATATGTTACATATATTGTCTAATGTGTTATTCATATTATAATCATTTTTCATTATTTTTCATGATTTTCAATCAATTTTCTCTTATTTTTGATTCAAATTGAAGCCTTCAGTAGCATTAGAGGTTTTACAGTGATCTAAATGATTTGTATTCATCATGCATTGACATAATTTCATTAATTTTGGCTTTAGAATTAATTTTCAAATTCAAACATTTTTAATTTGAAGTTTCTTTACAATTAATTGGATTGAAGTTGAATTTGATGTTTAAATCATCTCTAATTGATACCAAAGGATGTTAGAGTCTTCAAATTTCATTTTTCATTATCAATTTTATTGATTTTATCATTAAATCAATTAATTTGCTTGATTTCTCAATTAAATGTCATTTTAATTATGTTTTGCTTGTCTTTTGATATGATTACAACTAGTTAGATGTTGATTTACTTCTAAGTGATACAACATGCGATCTTAGAATCATCTAATTAATGTCTTTGATCAATTAATCCTTCATATGATCAAGCATCAATCAAGTTTTGCTTACCTCACATACTGAGATTGTTTTACCATGAGTTTTTAAAGAAACTTTATGTTAGTATCCCACCTAAGAGATTTTAGATCAATCAATCTTCGTGAAGGTATAAGGGTGAAAGGAGTGTTGTGGTGTGCTATATGTTTGCTAACCTTTTCATATTTTTTATCAAACATGCATACATTCATACTCATGCCACTATCACTAACTCGTTTCTTTTGCAGCCATAACACCAAATGTTTCCTAGCATAGGTCATGCATATATTCTATGTATCACATCATGTGCAAGCACATATGCATACACATGCATTCATGCGAACTTTCTCTGTCATGTGTAGAATTATGACAACCCCGTAGCTTTCTAAGAATGTTGTATCTCCTTCTAAGACTGCTTGCCTGATTTTGGATGATACTTCACTTGCTACTATTAAGAATTTGATTGATTAGTTAATGGCCAAACTATTATCCATTAATTTCAAGACTCTCCTATAACAACAAATTTGAGAAGCTCTTAGCACTAGAAACTTCATCATTCTACTAGCTCCCATGAAGGATAAAGGGAAAGTGGTGAGCTTGATGATGTCAAGATAGATGATGATATATCATTTTATATGCATGTTGTTTATAAGTTTGAGACCCCTGTATTAGAATAATTAATACAATAAGACTTATACCATGATGATGAGCACCATTGACTTATCAAATGAGTAGATAGTCTAGCTATTCTTTATCTTATGGAGGGACCAACACTAACTTGGTATCATAGTCTTAATAAGGCAACTATGATCGAATGGAAGCCTCTCTATACTGCTTTCTATAAGAAGTATAGGTTCAAGTCCCACTTTGATATTACTCTATTGGATCTTAAGATGGTGAAGTAAAAATTTGATAAATCTTTTATAGACTACTTTAGTTGGTTGATGGCTAAGGCTGCGCTAGTCAAATAAAAGCCATCAGAATCTGATATGTTCAATAAGCTTATCATGGGCTCATGTTCAATAAGTATTAGATATTTCATACTTTTGAAAACATTTACTCAGTTGGTTAGCACATCAAACAAACTAAGGGCTAAAGAAGAAGGAGTTTTCCTTCCTCAAACTAAAACCACCATGTACAAATAGACACCATACAAATCTCTTTATATAACTATCTTACAACCACCTAGCCAAATTCTCTGAAATAGTAACCAATCCTGGAGATACTCGAATATTTAGATGCCACTTTCCAAAGTTTTTGATCATCTCCTTAAAGCTAAACTCATTAAGCCACTTGAGCCAAACATCCAAACACCACCACCAACCTTGGTAGATACCAAAACCTATTGCTATTACCATCAGCACCACGATTACAACACTAATGACTACTGCTCTCTTAAGTGAGTCATTCAAGACCTTATTAACTCGAGTGAGCTTAAAGATCCCAAGAAGTCCAAACACTTAACTAAAACAAACTCATTGCCCAATTATCATAAGGCCAACTATACATACATGATCCAATTATGATTCCCAAAATCCCTAGTTCTCAATACCTTCTCTCTAGTCAGTAATGAGGAGATTACCAAACTTTATGCTATCAGCTTTAGGCCCAATAGTGGGTATGAAATTGGTACCATAGACATTTATTATGATAGCTCAGAGGATGAGTCTGTAGTTACTCAAAAGTCTAATACATCTGAATTGACTATGATTCAAAAATTGATGAAGGGTAAGTCAAGTGAGACTCTTAAACCAGTTAAGCTAACATCTAAGGATCCCAAGCAGCATAAGAGATTGGGTGCTAATAAGATGTCCTCTAGGGTTTATAACATGACTTATAGTAGATGACTTTCCTTTGCCTTACATTAACATGCTAACCAATAATGTAAACATTAGTGCTATGTATTTATTTACTAATGGATTTTCTAGGTACAATCAAGTTTTCATGGTTATAATTGATAAGTTGAAGATAGCTTTCACCATAAAATAAGGGACTTATTGCTACAAGTTCATACCTTTTGGTCTGAAGAATGTAGGTGCTACCTATTAGAGGGTAATAGCAATCTTGTTTTATGATCTAATCCATAAAGAGGTCAAGGTCTATATGGATGACATGATGGTGAAGTCTCCCATCAGAGAAGAGCATATGACTGCTCTTAATAGATTTCTCATGTGAGTTGAGAAGTATAAGCTTAGGCTGAATTCAAAGAAGTGCACATTCGAGGTGATATTTGATAAGCTACTAGGTCAATCCGTGAGATGCCTATTCCTAAAATTGAGATAACAGTCAAAGAATTCTTGGGAGAGAGCTCCAGTACATCAACAAGTTCATTACTAAGCTCACTACTATGTATGAGCCTATCTTTAAGCTTTTAAGGAAGAACCAACCTTTGGTTTGGGATGAGAACTGCCAATTTTCACTTGAGAGGGTGAAGCATTACTTCTCTAACCTATCAATTCTGCAGCCACCTTGCTTAAGAAAGTCATTATTGCTCTATCTAGCCTTAAAGGAGGAGTCAGTGGGTATGATGATTATTTAAGAGGATGAAGTAGGGATTCAGCATGCCATCTATTATCTAAGTAAGAAGATATTACCAACAGAATTCAGATGCAACACTGTTGAAGAGCTATGCATGGCTATGGTTTAGATTACTAAAAAGCTGAAACATTACTTCCAATCATACCATGTTTAAGCGATCTCTAAGGTTGATACTGTAAAGTACTTGTATGAGGCTCCTTCATTGGTGGGAAAGCTTTCCAAGTGGCTAATCCTATTATTAGAGTTTGATGTGTAATAAACCAATCCATGGCTAGTCAATGGGTATGATGCTTGTCATTCACCAATCTATGGCCAAGTGGGATATAAAGGAAGAGAAGCTCAAGACTTATATTGAATACATGAAGCTCATGGTTTGTAATTTCAACTCATGCAAATTCATTCATACTCCTTGAGATGAGAATCAAATGGTGAATGCTTTGACCACATTAGCTTCAATATGTGAATGATTACAATGTCAAGTTTAGCTTATGATCATTGAGTAGTAAAGGATCCCTTGCTATAAGGGAGAGCGAGTTATGGTGCTAGACCAGCCAGATAAGGTGCCATGGTATACCAATACCATGAACTTTCTGAGAACCAGTGCTTGCTTGAAAGAATCTAATAAGACAAACAAGCTAGCTTTACAAAGGCTAGTAGCTAATTTTACCTAGCATCAGGGTGTTTTCTATAAAAGAATAATTTATGGTATATAACTTTGGTGCATGTCAAGGAAGGAAGTGAAAATAGTCATGCAAATAGTGCACATTGATATTTGTAAATCCCACATAAATGTGTTCACCCTGTATAGAAAGATCTTACGCTAAGGTTATTTCAGGCTTACTATGGAGACAAATTGAATACAGTTTATCTAATGACATCATGAATGTTAGATTCATAAAGATCTAAGTCATATCTCATCAATCGAATTGTAAAATTTGATAATGCCATGGCGTTTCTTAGCTTGAAGAATAAACATCATGGATGAGATTCACCCCAATGATTCTAATAGGTATTAGTATGTACTAATGGTTATTGACTACTTCTCTAAATGAGTGGAGGCATAATCCTATAATAAATTGGGGCCAAAGCAGGTTACCAAGTTTATAAAGAAGAATCTCATATGCGTATACGGGGTACCGCATCACTTGGTGTCCAATAATAGAGTGTAGTTCTAATGTCAAGTATTAAATTTGATAGAAAGATATAAGATCGAGCATCATCGATCTTCTCCATATTGCCCTCAAGCTAACAGGCTACTTGAAGTGACTAATAAGATGATTAATAAAATCCTAGCCAAGATAATGCAGACTTATCGGGATTACCATAAGCAATTATCATTTGCTCTATGGGATTATAGAACCACCGCAAGGAGTCTTATGAGTGTTATCCGATATTCTTTAGTTTATGATATAAAAGTCATATTACTAGTTAAAGTAGAGTTAAAGTCACTTTGAGTTATTCTAGAAGCTTAGTTGCCAAAAGATAAGTAGAAGAGAGCTAGATATGATCAGTTGGTAGCTATTGATGAGAAGCACATGGAAAATATGTTCAATAAGAAGGTTAAGCATGTTATTATTTAGATGGGTAATCTAGTTCTGAATTGAGTGAGATTGGCAATCTATGACCCATGCTGCAAGTTCAAACCTAAATGGGAAGGCCTATTCCTGGTTAAGAAAATCTTGTCAAAAGGTATAGACAATATTTCAGATTTAGATGGCAACAAGTTCTCTAAATAAGTAAACTTTCACCAACTGAAAAAACATTTTATTTAAAGCAAAGAGCAAATGAAAATAAATAAGAGCAAAAGTCTGGTGAGTTGAAAATTATAAAGGTGGATCATGCAAAAGTTAAGATAAAAGAAAAAAAGGATCACTTGATGAGTTGAAAATCCACTTGGACGATTCATGTAAAAGTTATAGCTCTTAAAGTAAAAGGAGAGCATCAAAACAGTTTATCAAAAAATCTCACAAGGGGCTGGTTAAAGATAGGAGTTATGTCTTATATGTGTTAGATCTTATGTATTGATTCTAACATTTTCATGCAAATGGAATGCATGTTTATATACTTAGTTATAAATAATACTAGTTTTAAACATAAAGAATTTCTTTTTTTGTTGCATGCAATTTTATTAGCTAATAGTCATTGTAGTATATAATACTAAGTATAGTGCAACACTCATAGCTTATACTCATCATCAATAGTAGATCCAGCTTTAGGGATCTTTACTAGTAAAATCCTATGGTGAGCCCAAGTCCTTTCCACATGCTTTAGGGAGTAGGATAGTAGTCGTCCTCTTTAAAATTCTGGTAACAATCAAGGGATAATCTATCTGTGGTCATACTAATGATAGACTTTAGTAGGACTATAGTGAGCATAGGCTCTGAATCAAAATAGTGGAATACAATCAATGTATGTCCTCACTATCACATAATATATATGCCATCATAGACAAGTCCATATGACCTTGCTCTCAAGAAGGCCCTCATCCACTCAACCTAGCCATCAAAGTTCGATGTCCTTGCCTTGCTAAAGATGTAGCCTCTCCTTATATGACTATGAAGTATGTATCTTTAAGGATCATTATCATATAATATATATGCCATCATAGACAAGTCCATATGACCTTGCTCTCAAGAAGGCCCCCATCCATTCAACCTATCCATCAAAGTTTGATGTCCTTGCCTCATTAAAGATGTAGCCTCTCCTTATATGATTATGAAGTATGTATCTTTAAGGATCATCGTTGGTGGTGCTAACATCCTCAACTTCTTCTAAAGCTAGATATGTTAAAAAATAAAAAAATAAAAAGCTTGTTAAGTTAAAAACTCTACAGAAGCTATTCAAGCAAAAATTAGAGTGACCCCCGAAGAGTTAAAAACCTGAAGGGGCAATTCAAGTAAAAATTAGGGTTTATAGAAAAATTAATAGCTCAATGAGCTAAAAACCTTACAAGAGGTGACTGATATAATAATTAGAGCAAAAATATAGCTTTTTTTAAGTTAAAAACCTATAAAGGCAACTTAGAATTCATACCTGTAATAATAGCAAACTACCACTCAAGTGTCTGGGCTAACTCCAGTTCACTCTATCCAGCCCCAAGATTATCTTTGCCTTGATCATTAAAAAAAGAGTCTGACCCTATTCCATCTAGTCTATCACAAGACCAATTATCAGATCCTTGTGACTGGACAGGTTGACCAATAGAATATATGCTAGCAATCTAAATCCAGCTACTCTCAATCATAAAGGGGTAGTCATGAGCTTATGGCTACATAATTGAAAGATAGTGGTGAGATCTACGAAGCCCTCTATTGTTAATAATGACCATGTTGTAATGCTAATATAACTCCAAGGATAGTGATAAACTCCTTATACATCAGACATAGCTCCATATGTCTAAATTAGAAGACATAGGTCACTAAATCCTAGAATCACATGATAGTATGTAGGAAGATAGAGTTGATGGAGACTTGCTAGAATATCTTCAGATATTAGAGCCTGAACTCCCTTAGTTGTCCCCACTGGTAAGAAGTAGTATGAAAAGTAGATAGTGATTGCTAAGTCATGATCTATTCTTGTAAAGAAGAATAAACATATTATGTTTTGGTAATGGAATAAAATATAGAATATTCTTGTATAAGGATAAAAGCAACAAGCATTTTAGGTTTCATTATCAAATCTAAAAGGCATAAAATTTGAGCCATCAATAGTACTCAGTTTATATACCATAACCCATGTGTACTAGGCCTATCAGCTATGCTAGGCTGCACTACTCTATAGTATATCCTAATATATAAGCAACATAGTTGTGATACTATATGTATGTAATCGAATGTGACATCTACTCTAGGTATCGATATCTCTTGATTTCTCTTCCTCCATATTAGGACTGTCTAGGACTTTGATATTGCATCGCTCTAAGCATGCAGTCAATAAAGCAATCTCTCTACCCATTTGATAGGTCATACGAGCATAACAGTCCTATCCCTCTTATTTCAAGCACTAACTCATCTACATTTACATAACCATATAGACATTTAAGTCATGCATGCATGCATAAGCATTATAAACATGATCATAATAAGTACATACCTAGACATCCAGTATCTCAGAGCTATGATAACAATGTGGCCTATCAGTAATCTCAAAGCATCAGCCATGGAATCCTAAGGCACATGCATAGGTTAAGCATAGTTATATCAATAAAATCAGTGGCTTGCTAATGCACTTTAGCTAATCATATGAGTGGTGTTTGATAGATTAAACTTAATCTCATCCCTTATTGGCATCAAGAAGGATGTCTCATATGGGTGACCCAACTCATCATGTGTATAGATCAACAGGTTATAAGGCCTCATTAATTGACCCTTAATAAAACTCTATGAATGCTCATATCTAAAATGTAAATCTAAACTATCGAGCTTTGCTCTTGATGATGTAGGTCTAGATATAGCATTGCATGATCTTTCCAAAGTGCTACCACCTTGAGAACTCCCAATAGCTATTGAATAGTGAGGACCTCTCTTGCCACTAGAAGTACTAAGTCTAGCTCTAGATCTACCAACTTGCTCATGTTATCCTCTACAAGTAGACAACTCTATCGGCCCTAATAGACATAATTGTATGAAAGTCAGGTAATCCATTGGTGACTTTAAGAGACATTCTTATCTGAGAATGCCAATCAAAGTGGCCATAACCTTTAGGTCTAAATCAACGTATAGTGCCCAAAATATGGTATGAGGTGGTGTAGTAGGCTTCATAAGCCCCTCTAGCCCTAGTTTCTAGTCGATGATATGCTCACCCAAGTAGAAGAGCTAACACTCTAGACTCTCTAAAATTATGTAATGCTCATCCTTATAAGCAAAGCTAGTCACATACTCAGGTCAACACGCCATAATACCCCATGAATCAAGGTAGATCTATTCTAAATAATCAAACAATAATAAACTCAATTAGTCAATCACCTACACATGTATCTTCTAAAGCAATTTCATTTAGTTTTATGCTTACAAAGTTGTTTATTTCTTACTTTATCCCAGGTTAAGTTGTTATGATGCTCTCTTAACTCATCCATGTTATGGTCTAATCTCTTATGAGATAACACAATGCCTGCATGTTTGGAAAGCCAAGCAATAGCCCACTTAAGATCTCAAGATCTAATAGTAGCCTAAACTCACAAGCCATGATTTGTAAGATCAATACAATCAATAATCAAACCTAATAGCAATCATAACAGCATTAGAGCCAATGGAATTCTACTCACCTTAATGGCCTACCAATAATCAATGAATCTATCTTTGCATTGTTGATTGTAGAGATCTAGCCCCTACATCAGATGGGCTAATCTGGTGATGCCCCAATCAAGTTATCTACTATAGTCAAGTTATGCAAGGCCTAGAGCATAGAAAAGTCAATGTTATTCTTGGTATTGTTGAACAGCGTACACCCTAGCACATATAGTAGAATGTTGTGAGTGTACTACTTGATAGAGATGGTCCTACCTAAGGTCTCCTCCATGATTACCTCCTAAAGACAGTCATATGATATGTTGTGCCATCCTTGTACATGAAGTTAGATGCCTAATAGCTCAAAGATGGTGTTATAAGACCAATATGGTGATGTTAGCCTAGTATCAAACTCAATCGGTAATCCAGCACACTCTAATCCAATGATCCCAATGAAGATCCTTAGAGTGATTGTTATTTTATGTAACTAGCAAATAAAAGTTATGAGTTGAGTCCATCCACCTTTCAACCATTGTAGTCATAATAAATCTATTATATTTCTTCTCCATGCTTGTAAACCAAGAAATGAACTGGCAAAAGCAACTCCGATCAACCCTACCTCAAACCTCCTATGGTAGCTGTGAATACCACTTATAAACTCCTTAAACATTGCTTACTCCATTGATGGTCTTGTATTTGTAGAATTTCCAGTCAATTTTTAGACTGAATTTGTAAAATTCAGACTATAATCATAAAGTATAAAGCTCTACCCACATCCAAAATACTCAAACTAAGCTACCAAGCCCTCTAAACCTTAAAATAAAGCCTTGCTCCATGAAATTTGCCAAATTTCTCAAGTTTTTTTGACTAAAAACAAGCTGCCACATATTATATGATGTATGTTGCACATCATATGAAGTGCGTAGCATATTATTCATACCCATCTCATTTTCTCACAATGTTCATAAAAAGTACATGATAAATCAACCTAAACTCAAGCCTAGCATAATTTTCTAGCCTAAAAACATAAATTCTAACACTAGGCATAACTTAAAAAAGTAAGCTAAAGTAATGGAAAATGTACCTTTTTGGGTGGAGCTCACGACTAGTGAGAGTCTATGGTAAATGTCTCTATGATGCTATCTTCATAGATAGCCCCTGGTAGATATCTCTAATAATTTGCTCAGTTAGAGTATAGATCAGGATGGAAGTTGGGTTCCAAGGTGTCGGTTGCATCTATATATTTACCATTCTTTGAGAAATTGAAGTTTTTAAACCTTTGGTTGAGAGAGAAATAAATTTTGGAATAAAGAAGAAGTGATTTTCAAAGTAAGATTGCTCTTTCTTATAAAATGCACGTGACATGTGCTATATGTCATAAAACATGTTCCATACATTTTAGGGATATGCTAATATGCACTGGCTACTATGAGCCTTTACTATTGTTTACCACACTCTCATAATTTTTGGAACATATTTTCCCCATGGAGTCAAATTTATACAACTCATAGTATCTAAAAAATCCAAAAAATTAATTAGAATTTAGTAGCTTAAGACTTCAAATTTATGATATTTTCTCTAAACCATTTCAATTTTAATGTCATTGATAAATTACTTCTTTATATCTGAAGAAAATTAATCTTATAGATGATTAGCTTTAGTCAAACCTTTGACTATTAGTCAAGCCATTAGCCAGAAGTTGCTAAACTAGAGTAGTGGGTTCCAAATACTATCTTTGGAGATGAAAGGCACACATGATAGTGCAAGCATAAGAACCAACAATTGTTTATCTCAGATTTAGTAGTTGATCATCTAAGTCCCAAAGTTGACCAAGTGATCTAGCAATGACTGTAAAATCAAGCATTTGATTTTTAAACCCTAACAACATGCATTTAAATGTAGTGTTCAGATGATTTTTAAGTCTCATAGCAAAGCCATCAATCTACTACATGACCATCGATCAGTATTAATTGTTTAGCCTAAGCATTAGGCACTTAATGGTGGTATTGGGTTTTAAGTCTCGGTATCCTAAGAAGTCACTCTTAATTCTCCATAGACTTGTACGCCTCAGCATGAGCATTGTACATCAATCAACTTTGATTATATAGCCTGAGCATCAGGCTCCCAATAGCATTATTAGATTGCAAGCCTTAGCATGAGCATCCATAATGAATCATCACCAATGGATCACTTTTAGTCCTTAATGGATCATACTTCATTCTCCAGTGGAGATACGATCCTCAACATAAGCATCAGCAAGCCTTAGCATGAGCATCTTTGGTAAATTTCACTACATCCTTAGTGAATCACATTCAAATTCCTAATGGATTATGAGTATTCCCATGGAGTAGTAAGCCTTAACATGAGCATTTATAAGCCTAAACATGAGCATCCACAAGCCTCAATATGAGCACCAGCCATGTATCATCCTTTCCTTTTGGGTGAAAATTCATGTTGTGATTAGGCCTCATTTTGATGACTTTTGCTTGTATCACTCTAAAATGATCCTAATCAAGGGGTAAACTATTGACCTTGAATTTTCACCTGTGTCTTTCTTTCTCAAATTTTCTTTGATATAGCTTGGTACAAGTCCCCATTATTGATCCTAATTTGCATACATGCCTCTTAGCCTCTCATGAGTGTGCTTGATATATGGAGCATGTTACATTTTTCCTATGGAAGGTAGAGCACATTATATCATTTGCCTAATATGTAGAGCATATTCTGTAACATGTTGCACATATTAGGTGAAATGCATGCTTAAAACACCTATTTCTTAGCCAAATCTAATATGCATTATATGACTCTATGCCATTTTGACACATTTGCATTGCATCAAACATATTGAGTACATTATAAGGCAAGCATAGTGGATGACACACATTAGTTAATTTTCTGATATGCGGAGCATATTTTGCATTTTGCACATTAAGCAAATCTATATAATATATTATGCATGTCACATGATATGCTACGTACATTATGTTGAATTTTTTAAAACCCCACATTATTTTCCTATTTCGGGTAAATCCCAATTTTTCCCTATAAATACAACCTTGGTATTTACTGAAAAAAAAGTATGAAAATTGAAAATCTAACATAAACTATACTGGAATTAAACCTCATTAATTAATTATATAATTAAAAATTAAAAAGGTGATTAAAGACTAATTTATACACTAAACCCTTTACTAATTATGAGATTAAGAAGAATAAAGCTTGCTTAGCATTGGTAAGCCTTAGAATGTTATTTTCTCTCTTTTATTCTTGTTATTTTATGGGTTTTATGATGGATTTATGATTTTACTCTTCTTTTAGCATGATTTGAAATGTAATAGTAGCATTTTGATCTTTCTATGATTAGACATGATCTATGGCAATCCTAAACTTCAATTTTCTTCAACCTTCATTCATGATTTTTGCTTAAAAATTTTATTTTCTTCTTATTTTGTTCATGATATGCTACACACATTACCTTTTTTTGTTGACATATTATGCTTGTTATCTGATGTGCTACACACATTATACCCAGTTTTCACTATTTTTCATGATTTTTAATCAATTTCACTTCTTTTTTATTCAAATTGAAGTCTTCAGTAGCATTTGAGGTTTTACATTGACCCAAATGATCTTAATTCATCATATATTTGCACGATTTCATTAATTTTGGCTTTAAAATTAATTTTCATATTAAAAGCATTTTTAATTTGAAGTTTCTTTGTAATTGATGGGATTGGAGTCTTTTAATTTCATTCTTCATTATCAAATATGTTGATTTTATCATTAAATAAATTAATTTGCTTCATTTCTCAATTAAATGTTGTTTTAATTATGTCTTACTTATTGGTTAACATGATTAGAATTAGTTAGATGTTGATTTACTTCTAAGTGATGCTACATATGATTTTAGAATCTTCCAATTAATATCTCTAATCAATTTTTGCTTTAAAATTGATTTTTAAATTGTTATTTAAGTTGAATTTCCAAATCAATGCCATTTAATTTGATTTCCATACTATTTAGATGATTGAATTTGACTTGGAAACTAGATTGAGCTCAAATCACTTGGTAAGTATGATTTCAACATTCCCATGCATTTTCATGACATTTTCATAATCCAGCTCATGTTAATTCTTATCTTTCATGAAAGTTGCCAATGCATTCTATGGGATTTGGTCCTTGATTCATGCTTTCATATGGCTTTGGATTAATCAATCATGTCCCAACATTCCTTTTGTTTCCTAACATTAAATATTTATTTTATTTTTCACTCATGCATTTTTGGCTTATGTTGCCCGAGACTGCCTTTACTTTTCCTCAAGCGAAGTGGCAAAGTTATTGCTCAACAACTCATTTTTATATCTATAAAGACTCGTTTGTAATAAAATTGGCCTTTATTCCCATTTTAGTATGTATGATTAGCATTATTAATCATGTATCCCCTATCTCTCTCGATCCCTTTCTATGGGCCATTATTTTTATTTCTTGTTATTATGCTTGTTTTTTACTATGCTACTATGCCATGATATATATCATATCTGCCATGATTACCATATCATTTCTCACATGCCATATCATTTCTCACATATCATGCTTATGCCATGCCATTCTCATATATCATGCCTATGTCATGTCTATACCATATCATCCCTATATCATGTCATTCTCATATGTCATGTCTATGCCATGTCATTTTTCATATGTTACATATCATGCCTATGCCATATTATTTTCATATGTCATGTCTATGTTATGTCATTCTTACCATGTCATTCTTGCCTTACTATGTCTATGTCATGTCATTCTTACCATGACATGCTTATGCTATATTATTTCTTTCATGTCATGTCATTCTTCCATTCATATCTATCATGATATTTATCATGATTACTTGCTATGATTGTTGTCATGTTGCATTGTGTTATGTGTTTTATTCATATATATGAATGCTCATATGTCTACCTAGAGCAATTAACCTAACTAATATGGTAAAATTGAACTTGTAAACTTTAAGAAAATATATCTTTACCATCCGAACCCATCTCTAAAGGGTTTAACTTAGCACTCATGTTATGGATCAATTGAACTAAATCCAAAATGATCCGATGGCAACTCCATTTTGCAACCTTTATTGGGTTTGTACCATTCCTTGAGAGAGCCTCTCAGGAAGATGGTAGTTTCACTCCAAGTAGGCTCTCAATGTTATTTGTCGCAAGCCTCACTCAAGGTCATGATGAAAGCCCCGCCTACAATATTATATCAAATATAACAACTAATTAAATAAAATTGGATATATTTATCACATAATTAAAAATTATAGTAAGAATTATAAAATTTTAAATAAAAATGTTTTTGTTAAAATTTATTTTTTAAACTAGAATAATTTTATGTTAAATTATAATTTTACCCTTCCTTTAATTTTTTATTGATCATTAATAAAAACAATAAAACATTATAATTTTAACATAAACGTAGTAAACTTATATGTCAAATATTATGCATGCATAATTTTTTAATAAATATTTGTAAAAAATAGTATATTATATAAATTATAGTATATTTAAATTATTAAATTCATTTAATTGAAATATTTATAGAATTAAAACTATAGATGTTTATTAAATTAGAACCAAGATTATAAGTGTGCACATTAACTTAAATCACTAAACTTAGAAATATTTTTATAAGTTACACATATTTATTGTTATATATACTATGAAATAAAACATATTTTAGTTTAATTTAATATATATATATATATATATATATTACTAAATAATATATTATATCAATAAGAAAATGGAAGGGATTTCATCTTCAAGAATATTGAAATTCTATTAGAAAAAAATTTATTGATCTAATAACATTGAAATAAAAGACAATATCAAATTTATATAAAAATATTCATAAAATTCTTTCATAAAGGAGAACATTAAGTCTATTTGGTACACAAACTGAACCAAAATTTTTTAATAGGCAAAACCAAACTGAATCAAAAAATTTTCAATTTAATATTTCATAAACCAAATAGAATCGAATTTTAGTTCAATTTTTTACCCTAATTTTTGATTATTTCAATTTTTGAATCAAAAGTTTAATTTTCTTAAACCAAACTGAACCAAATCTTTTTTGAATTAAAATTTTTTGAACTGAATTTATCGGTTTGATTCAATTTTTTTGTGCAAATTAACATATGGTCACCCTTATTTTTAAGTGTGTGACCTTTTGGGTTCCTAATATGTTGGCAACATGTTAAATCTCATATTTAAAATGTAAATCATGAGCGGTATCTAGTTATACATCATGATTACCCAAATATTAGGAGGTCAACCATTAGTTTGACTTCAA
>CANYBF011621668.1:0-14569 GCA_948192965.1 Dalechampia spathulata | reverse complement strand
GCTTTGGTTTATTTTGGGTGGGTTGTATTTGCCCACAATTTACTCTTCTGCTTTTATGCTTTCTTTTATGCTTTCCATATTTGTGTATGCTTCCTTCGATTGCCTTATACCATGAAACGTATGCTAATCGAACTTAAACCTAAATGTGTGCTAGGAACTTTCGTTAAGTTTAAACAAAGTGAACATAATAAGATGGAATACGAATAAATTGAAAAACCCTGAACCCAAACTCTGAAGAAATTCAGGCCGCTTTCCAACACGGGAAGGCCCGGGTTTTATTTCCTAGTTTTCTTTTAGTCATTCAATTGAATTGACAAAATAAACTAGGTCGCGACTCCACATTATAAAAGCATTGTTTTCGAAATAAAAAATGGGATACACCATTGAGAGCAAGCACCACGGCATTTCACGCCGAACCGCGTGCAGGGCTCCCGCGTCCGGGATACACTACTCTTACAGATATGAAAGAAGATAAGAAGAAAATAAATGAATGGAAAGAAAAGAAGATAGGATTTCAGCCAAATGATATTTCAGATGTATTATTAAGTCAAATTAAAGTTAAATGAGAAAGAAAATTGGATGAAATGAAGTCTATTTGGATAAATTTCCAATTTAGTCCCTATATTCTTTTAAAATCATAATTTAACCCCTATACATATATATACTTGTATTTTACTTAAATCCATCAATCAAATTCCTTAAATTTTGTATTATACACTTAAATAATACCTAAATACACCTTATTTTAATTATAAATACCTTCCATCAATTTCCTAAATCAATTAAAGACAATTTTTACCTTCTATCTCCATCCACTTTCACTAAAATCCAAAACTACTTTTTCAAATACCTATACACTTTTCCAAATTCCAATCGCACTTCCATTTAATTATACTATTTAAAATATATTCTAAATTATTCTATTTCCATTCATATTTATCTATTTATTGTCTTCCATAACATTAATTTTCCTATTTTCTCACTTATGACATCATCTTGGTCTTTTATGATATCATTATGACATCATAATGAAAAATACTAATTATACATTTCTAATATTTAAAATTTTTATTATATATTCTTACTAAGACATTATTAATTCATAATTACTTATTTTTTAAGAAAAATCAAATTAATTTCACTCGCTTACATCATTATCACCTAATTATGACATCATAATTAATCTAAATTTCAAATTTGCTAACTTTTGTAAATATCTAATTTAAGTTAACATAAGCACTTTGAGCATAGTTAATCAATTAAATTCAATATTTTTAACATAGAAATCATCGATTTAGTATCGTTCAGGGGTCGTTTTAGTGGTTTTTGTCGAAATTTCAATCTTCAACTTTAAAGCTATATACTCTAATCTTATCATATACTCATCATCATAGTTATAATCTCACATCATTTTTACATCAATAACATATAAAACATATCATTTCAAGAAATCCCATGAATGGAAAGTGTGTGCTCATTTCAGGATGTGACAAAATCAATAAAATTTATTCATAAGCTATATATATATACATACATGCTTCTAGACAAGAGGTTAAGAAAGAGGAATGACATGAACTGAATGTGTCACATCCTCATTTTTAGCCCACACTCTATTGATGATATTATTGATCTGTTTTGTTTTGTATATGATTATAATTGGGGTGATGACATGAAATTATGTGATATATGAATGTTATGAAAAATAAAGGATGTGATAATTGATTGATGCTATGATGTTGATATGAGAATAATGAATGAAATCACTAATTTTGGATTCACTAAACGATAATAATTTGATGGATTCAATGTCGAGAACACTTAATATAATTAAGTATGGCAATTGATTGAACATACATATATTCGTATATAAAAAAGTATGTATGTATATATGCATAATAATATGAGGTATTAAGATGATTCTAGGTGTATAAGTGTATAATTGAATAATGCAAGTATGATGTATGTATATATATATATATATATATATGAGTTAATAGAGTTTTAAGTTATTATATTTTATTGATAGTGGGATAGGTAAATGTGTTAGTAGAGGATATAAAATATTAATTATATAGGTTAATATGATAGTGGAATAGGTAAATGTGATAGTGGAATGGGAATATATGATAGCGGAAGGAAAAAGAATATATAATATTAGTTTATTAGTTAGTGGAAAAAGATGGAGTGTATTATTATATGATTAAATGAGTATTGGAGTATTACAAGATGGTATTAAATATGTATAAAAAAGGATTGATAGGAGAAATTTGGATTAAATACATATAATTATACGTATTAGTATGACTTATGGGCTATGATTGAGTATGGTAAGGTGCATAGTTGCAACCATAGGACCACCCTACACCCTCTATCACTTAATGCTACAGTTTGGGTTCATTATCCTAACATAATACCATTTTGTTTGTATCTTCTTACATTGACCGAACCATTTCCTCTCCACTCCTCCTTCTTTCTTCACTTTCCTCTTACTTTCTTCTTATTTTCTTCTTCCTCCACCATAATAACCAAAACATACATCTTAATCTTCTTGTTTTCTCCTCAAACTTCAAGTATAACACTAGATCTACATGAATAGCTCAAGATTTGGTTAAAGCATCTCCATTTTCATTTGATTTAAGTGAAGGTTAAAGCATTTTCTTCTTAATCAATCAAAACCATAACATTTTCCTACTTCTTTTCACTTTGATCTTAAAGTTCAAGCTAGATCTATATGTATTCTTCAAAGTTTGGCTGAATATCTTCTTATTTTTCTTCTTTAAAAAGGTGACCAAAACATCTTATTCTTATTCTTCAAGTGTAAGGCCAAAATCCATTAGATCTATGTATTTAACATGTAAACCGTAACTATTTGATGTCTAACTCTTATTTCTTTATCAGATCTAACTTTTAAAGTGCATGCATGTGTGATTTTAGTGGTAAGCTAAAGTAGCAAGCTCAAACAAGGTGATGGTGAGTAGATCTTGATAGATCGAGTACTAAATCAAGTGAAGATTCAAGTTTTAGTTTGGTTTGTGTTTGTTGCTTAAAGGTGAGTATGGATTAATGTTAAATCTAGTAGATCAATGGATTTTAAGTGTAGATCATGTTATGGCCAAATAGTTTTTGGTAGGTCCAGTAAATTTGAATCTTGATTTGAAGTTTTTGATGGTAATTAATGTAAAAGTGATGAAATAAAATGGTTGTATGTTGTGTGGGTGTGTGTTTGATAATTTTCTTGCTATGGCCGAATTGAATTGGAAGAAAAAGCTAAAGGAATGGTAAGATCTAAGCATGTTTAAAGGAAATTTGTTAAAATCAGAAGATAATCTCTTAAGAAAATTATAGAACATAAGTTATAAGATGATTAAATTGATGATCTATGGTTAAATCTTCATATTAAGTTCATATGATTAAAAGTTATGGAAAAATGATTTTTATTTAAGTATGATTTAATTCTGTAACTTAGAATTGAAGTAAAAATGGAAGTCTCTTAATGTTATGAAGATAAGCATATGACATGTTAATGAATATTAGACTTAAGACATGTTTTTCAAATGTTAAGTAGATGATGATTGAAGCATGCAGCCATGTTATGTTTAAGGGCTTAATTGATTAAGTATGATAAGTGTTTTAAGAAGCTTAATAAAGTGATTAATTAATGGTATGAAATGGTTTTACTTGAGATCTTAATCAATTGACTAAAATGATGTTTCAAAGTGAAGTATATTGAATAATGATAAGTGGCCTTAAACGTGTTATAACTATAAGATTGATTTGAGTATCTTGATGACTAATATAAAGACATGTGGCAAGTTATATGGAAATGGTTAAATGAAGTGTTAAGTGTGTGATATGTAGCTATGTTATGAAACTGGATGTTGAGATAAATATTTTAAAGATAGATGTACATTAAACTAAGTTTATTGATTTGTGATTAAGATAATAAGATAATAAGATAAGAACATAATTATATAAGAGTAAGGATTAATATAAGTAATGTGATGTTAATGAAAGGAGTCTTATAATATAATGAAGGAAAGTTTAATAAGTATAGGTTTCAATAGTATGAAAATTTTATTAAGTTGATATCATATACATGTTATAAATTGATTCGAATTATATGATGTCTAATATAGTTAATATGTATAGTGATACAAATGTAAATGATAATATGATTTTCCTAATTGATATATGATCAGTAAGTAAATTGAATTGATAAGTGATTAATTATTGTACAGTGGTATATGATTGCAAGTTTGAATTAAGGATGATTAATGATGAAATGAAAATTATTAATTAAAATGATTATTGAATTATGATTAGGTGGTTCAGAGGAAAATCATTGCATACCACTAGGAAAATTAAAAGGAAAGGAAATTGTAGGTTTGTGCTAGTTTGTATGAAAGTTCCTCGATTATTAAATGATCAAAAGGAACGATGGTATGGTATAATGCAATGGCATTAAATAAATAACTATGACATGATATTACATTCATTTACCATGTCATAATCATCATTTCATTATTATATGAAACATGATATAGCATGACATGGAGAAATAAGGAAGGAGGAAAATGAGCGAATGTGAGGAAAATGTTAAATGGAAAGGTACTGGGCAATATGAAATGAATTCCTATGGGAATTAAATGGAAAGGAAAATAAAATGAAAAGAAATGAAATGAAAAGAAAAGAAACAAATGTGAAATGGGTTCTAGTTCATTGAACCATAAATATGATATGAAATGAAAGACCCAATATAATGTGTGCATATATATGAAATGAAAGACCCAGTTATAGAGCCATGGCTAAGTGAAAAGAAAAACTAAATAAAATATATTAGTTACAAATGTAAAGGAAAATGAAAAATTAACTAAGATGAATATGATACATATAAAAAAAACTAAGTAAAAGGAGATTCTTGTTGTAAAGGGATATTTCAATTGAAGGGATTTAATTATAGTCATGTTGGAGCTTTAATAATTAATGAGGCCAGAGATGGTAGATGACATAACTTTCTCATCTAATAATAAAATGTAAACCTTAAAAACCTAAGTTAAGAATGTAGTGATTTCAATTTTTATGTTATTTTTTCTGATACAAAGTCTTGAGCATAACCACGCTCAACTACTTGATAAACTTTAAAATAAATCCTAACTCTATTACAACTGTTGACTTTATAAAACTATTATTCTCTATAATATTCTTTTCTATCTCAATAGGTATAGGCTACTTGCAGATGAATGTACTCATAACTTCTTTCATACACTCATTAATGATATTAAACATATTAACCTAAGAGCAAGTTTGCATAATAGAAGGTTTTTTTTATCATCTTGAACATATTAAACACCTCCTTTCACCTCCCATTTCAAAGTTAACTTCCCATTTTTCATATCTATGAGTGTACCAACTACCCTTAAGAAAGGTAGACTAAGTAAATGTTGGTTTTAATAGAGTAATAGTAGCAGAATAAAAAAAAGTATTTAAAACATGTGAAAATCATATTTATACAATCATTCATTTACAATTCCAATACATAAGATCATGGTTAAGAGATCTAGAACATTTACTCTTAAGTGGATATACTTTATTCTTATTTTGTAAAAGAGTTGTAAAAAACTCTTTTCAATCCTTAAACAAGGAGATCTCCAAACTACACACACTAAAGGATCAATATAGGTTAGTAAAATAATTTTACTTAATCTTTAAAATAATAGACTAGATAGTTTAGAGATTATAGAAGTAGAAGATGAATATGAATTTGTTTTTCTTCTTCCAAAGCAAGAAAGTTGCATTCCTCTTTTATATAGAATTTTATATTTCATTTTTTTAAGTGTAAGAGGAATATGAAATCATGTCTTAACCCTAATCTATAATATGATATATATATAAGCATATTAGGGGTAAATAGGTGTAGGATGACTTAAGTTGTGCATATGCATGGCACATGCCAATTTAAGTTTATGGGTCAAACCCATAGATTTCTCAAGCCTATCTTACACTCCTCTTTTAAAAACATAAAAAAAATCAAATCAATATTATATTTATGGTATATCAAATAATCAAAAATAAAATTTAATATTATAAATAATATCTCATATTATTTAATAATATTTCATAATTTCATCTTCTAATTCTAAATCAATACTTTCCTTATTTGCGTGTGACCTCTTGAGCTTATAACTTATTTGTAACATATCATAAATATTATTAATATCATTTAATAATATCATAATATGTAAGTTATGATCAGTGTATAGTCACACATCATAACCACCTAAATATTAAGAAGTCAGTAATTTGACTACAACCCTTCTATATTAGATACTACTACAATAAAGTCCTTTCACCTTTCATTATTTTGCTTAGGTTTGAGTATGGATTAATGATAACTCAGTACATGATCAAGTAATATTAGATCATGCCTTAAACTTGAATCTTCATACACCATAATCTTTATTTTTAAAATACCCCTATGAATCTTATTCATAAATTGATATTTTACTCCGATTATAGATTCTTGAATCAAAGATTATTACATAGACTATGAGATAAAACTCTTAAATTAGGACTGGAGTAGTAAATCCTTTATTGATATACAACTACCTTTAACTACTTTACACTATACCTAACCTCTAACTTACCAATACCCCCTAAAAAATGTATTATGACAAGGAGTCAAAATATAACATTTCATAGGTAAGATAACTTTGATATCTCAAGTCTAGGGATTCTTGCATTACCAATATAAGTGAGATATATATTCATTGATATAGATCATTATCCAAATGAAATCTCATCAGTAAGATCATATCTAATGAATTAGTACTATACTATTCATCTACATGTTAACTTTAGACATCTTATGTCATAGTGTATGAGAACACACCCTTTAGAGGAAGTATAATATGTATTGATCTATCTACATTAATAATATCCATTCTTATTAATACTATGATCAAGGGTAATTTTTTATTGAATATTTGTATATAAAGGAATCTCATTTCATAACCATACTTTATGAATTCCTTTTACACTGCTCCAATATCATGGAATTCATTATTTAGTTTAATGCTCTAAGTAAAACATATATAATGAAATAGAACACTAAATAATGGATAATAAATTTTATTAAAATAAATAAATAAGTATTACAAAATGTAAATGATGCTTTAGAGCATAAATTAATAGTACAACGAGAATGTGAGGATCTTCTTTTATATCCATAATCATAGAGTTAATTACGATTATAAAATTCCCTATTAGAGTTGGCACATGTTTTAAGACTCCTAAAGGATGCTTGATTGATCCATCCACTCATTCAAGAACCATAGTGGTTGGTTTAAACTAACCAATGTTTAATTGGTTGTATATAAGAAGTAACATAATACTTACACTTGCCCTACGATCACATAAAGCCTTATCGGATGTCAAAACTCCTATTTTACATAGGATGGTGAAACTATTGGGGTCTTTCAACTTAGAAGGTAACTTTTATATTAAATGAGAACACTCTTTGATTAAAGCCACAAGACCATATTCTTTCAATTTGACTCAGTTACTTATGATGTCTTTTATAAACTTTAAGTAATTAGGATTTTCCCACAAAGCTTATGAAAATGGAAGGTTGATATGTAATTACTTAAAGGCATCTAACAACCTCACAAATTGCTCATATAATTTATTATTCATTAACTATTGAAGAAATAGGAGTGGAAAGGTATGAATTAAGACATCAAAAGTCTGCTTCCCTTTATCATTTTAAGATTATGTTTGGGTTATAGTTGATTTTATAACAAGTCTATGACTTTTTCTAGATCAGACCTTGCATTATCATAAGGGTACTCCTGCCCAATATAATTAGTTAAATCCTCAAATATTTCTTGATTTCCACATATAATAATATTTTCTTTAACTATTTCAATAGTTTTAATCTTTAACAAGAAACTAGGTGGATTTTAAGGTTTGTTTAAGGGTTGTTATAGTTGGTTTTGGTTAACTTGGTTTTCAAAGGAAGTGTGGCCTTCTTTACAAAAATCACAAACAACTAGTTAAACAAAATTAATTACATATTTGCTAACTATTTTAAAAAATATCTATTTTGGCATTGATCATATTCAAATGATCTAATTCAAAGAGATCACCCTTTTTTGATCCATCTTGTTTATCTTGTCATTATGAATTTTGAAAAGTTATCTTCTTAAAGACCTTTCAACCCTTTTCTAAATTCATATCAAGAAACTCCTTAAAGTTGCAATATCAATATAACTATATGCGGGGCTTTCACCATGACCTAGAGCAAGGCTTACAATGCACAGACCAGAGGTTCGCTTAGAGTGAAAGTGCAGTCTTCTCAAGGGACTACCTTGAGGAATAAGATAAACTCAAAAGAGTTTCAAGATGGAGTCATCACCAGATGGTTTTGGACTTGGTTCAACCGAACCATAACATGAGTGCTAAGTCAAACCCTTCAGAGATGGGTTTGGGTGGTGAAGATCTATTCCCAAAGAGTTTCAAGTTAAATTTTACCATTTTAGTTGGATTAATTATCTTAGGTAGGCAAGCATTCATAAGCATGAAATAAGCACATGATGTAATATAGCATGATAACAATCATATCATATATAGCATGGTAAATATGATATGACAATCATGACATGACATCATGATATGGCAATCATGATGAATATAATATGGTATATGCATGGCATATGAGGTGATATGGCATAGGCATGACATGTGAGAGATGACGTAACATAGGCATGACATGTAAGAGATGACATGGCATAAGCATGACATGTAAGAGATAACATGACATAAGCATGGCATGTGAAAGATGACATGATATAGGCATGATATGTGAAAGATGACATGATATAGGCATGACATGTGAAAGATAACATGACATAAGCATGATATGTGAGAAATAACATGGCATAAGCATGACACGTGAGAAATGACATGGTATAAGCATGACATATGAAAGATGACATGATATAAGCATGACATATGAAAGATAACATGACATGGTATAATATAGATCATATAGTAATGATAAAACAAGCATAACTGCATGAAAGAAAGTTAATAATGGCCTAAAGAAAGGCATCAAGAATGATAAGGGATACATGATGAAATAAAGCTAAATCATACATGCCGGGGGAAGAACTAAATAAAATAAAGGCCTATTCTATTACAAAAGAACTTCGACGATACAATAATTGGAGACATTAACCAATATCTCCTCTACTTAGGAAAATAGCCTCGGCCGGTACGAGCCAAAATGCGTGAATGGAAATGCAAACAAACAAATAAATGTTAGGCAATAAATGAGATGTAGGACATGAATGACCAATTTGATGCCATATGAAAGCATGAATTAAGGGCCAAAGTCTAATGAATGTAATGGCAACACTCATGAAAATGTAAGAATAAACACAAGTTAGATTGTGAAAATCATTAAAAAAATTAATTTTAGGTAAATTGATTAAAAGCATGATTAGAAGATTCTAAGATCATATGTAGCATCACTTAGAAATGAAACAACATCTAATTAAGCAAAACATGTCAAGTGACACAATTAAAACACAATTAAAATGACTTTTAATTGAGAGAATAAGATAATTAATCGATTTAATGACAAAATCAACATAAATCAATCATGACATAATGAAATTAGAGGACTCTAACATCATTCAAGTGTCAATTAGAGATGAAAAACACATCCAATCCAAGCTAACCACATCAATTATAATAATCAATAAATTAAATAAGCATTTAACTTGAAAATTAAATTTAGAGCCAAAATTAATCATGTTGGATCAATGTATGATGAATTCAGAGCATTAAGGTTACTATAAAACTGTTAATGCTACTAAAAACTTTGATAAGCATCGAAAAACAAGTGAAAATAAGTGAAAATGAATGAAAATCTAGGAAAAGTGGTAACTATATTTGCCACATATAACATGATATGCACCAAATATATGCTACGTGTAGTGCATATAGAGGGTTGTATGCAACATAAAAGCATGGAGAAATCAAAGTAAATTGAATTTTCAGGAAAAAATATGAATCAAATCATAAATCTTAGAAAATATATGATTATCATAGATCATTCAAGCTATGGGAGTGCTATGAAGGTTATTGTTACATTCATGATTGAAGCCAATCAATGAGAATAAGCAAAAATCACAAACTCATAATGAAATCAAGAGAAAATGAGAAAAGGAAAAGGCATTCCACACTCACTAAGAGATTAGCTTCCAAAACTCGATTCCAAAATATGATTAGGGATTTAAAGTAGGATTAATTAGTAGTAGGATTAATTAGTCTCTAATCTTAATTAATAACTTAATTAAGTGCTTGATTAAGTGGGTGATTAATTTGACAGAGTTTAGGGCAATTCATTAATTTTTGAACCTTTTTCCCATAAACATATGGCTCATATTTATAGGTAAGGGTCATTAGTTACCAAAAGCAAGGAACAATATGGGATTCTGTGAAATTAAACTAGACATGCATAATATATAGTGCTATATGCATAATATATAGTCCAGAAAATAGGCTATTTGTGTAGCCTGTAGTAGTATATTCCCAACATGTAGCAAAATCCACCTATGTACAGCCCCACAATAAGGGCACATTAGGATGTGTGCCCTATGCTCAATATGCCCTAAATGCATGGTGACATATGGAGTATATTAGATTTGCATAGGAAAATGCTATACACCATGCGTATATTTTTTGAACATGCGTAACATATAACACTATGTCCTCTACACATCAAAAAATACATGCTATATACTCTGCCTTCCACAAGAAAAACATAATGTGCTCCATATGTCCAAAGCACACGTGGGAGGCTAAAAGGTCTGTATGCAAATTAGAATCAACATTGAGGACCTGTACTAAGCTGAATCAAAGAAAATTCAAGGTTGTAGTGCGCAGGTGAAAGTTAGGGTCTACAATAACCTTATAAGTCTCCTTTAAACAAAAATAAAAAATTTGAAGAAGCTATTAATATGGTATCCCATGATGTAGATATTCTTACAATGACTCCTTTAACTTTTTCTAAGCCTTATATAGATTTTCATCAAATGGTTGAGAGAATTTATTGATGGTACTTCATAGTTTATTAGTTCTTTATGATTATAATACTTATTGATGAAGGCTTGATGCATTTGATCTTAAGTGACTATTGAATCAAGAATTATACTACTAAACAAAACCTTACTTTTATCTTAAAGTGAGAATGGGAAAAGCCTTAAACTAATAGCATTAATTGTCACCGTATTTATCTTAAAAATCTCATAAATATCTTGAAAAGTAAGTAGGTTGATATATGTATCTTCTTTCAGCAAACCAACAAACTAGTTGTTAGATATTATATTGATGATAATTGGCTTAGTTTTAAAATTATTAGCTTTAATAATTGGTATAATAATGCTTTATTGGATTATAGTAGAGTTTGGAATATAATAAAATGGCTTATGCTTCTCCTTTGGTTGATTAGATTCACTTTCATATTGATGGGTTATTATTGTTGATGTCTTTGATGCAAGAGAAGATAATAGGTATAATCCATTTATGAATTAAACTCTAGTTTCTCATTAAATTCCAAGCATCAAATTCTCCATATTCAAAATAGTAATTGTAACTCAAAGAAATAAAATAAGACTACTAATAGCAAAAAAACAAATTGGGCAATAGAGATATAGAATTTTGTTATGTATCAGGAAGACTATTAGCATAAATATGTCTGAGTACAATGACAAAATTTTAAAAATCATATAGAATAGAAAAGATTGATAACTTAAAGATGAAAGCTAGTGAAACTAAGAAACTGTCTTAGAATTATAAAAATTAACAAACTAGTAGCAATTAAGAATAAAAAAAAGGAGTCAACCTACATTAATAAAAATAAGCTTAGACTATATAAATTATAAATAATAAAAATAAGCTTAGACCACATAAATTATAAAAATATATCAAGCAAAATAATAAGTAGAAAATATTCATTAAAATTTATCTTAACCTAGTTTTTCACATTAAAAATTAATGTTAGTTAAAAAATTGGATCCTCGACAAAGATGCCAAAATTATATTTTAAACCTATAAAATAATTCTAATATCATGCAAAATATGGGTATTATCCTTAGAGATTGAATAGCTACACACAAGTTGTCATATCCACACACTTAACATATTTTAATGCATTGGTCATATGTGTGATAGAATGAGTAGATTATGCTTTTAAATGGAATTATGGAAGGAAATGGAAAGTGAATGTTTATGATGAAAAGTTATGTCAAGTTGATGAAAGATAGGTATTCTAAAGGTAAATGTTGCATGGAAAGTGTCTAATCTGCTTAATGAGGCACTGGGCGTAAGTTGGTAATTATATTGAATGCTTAATGAATTCTTAGTTTTCATGCTTATATGTGTTATTAGATTGAAGCATACAAGTATATTTTGGATTAGTATATGCATTGGGTATTAATTGTACATATATTATGTATTTATGATTTATAAGAATGTTATTTAAATGTTAAAGGCTTATGGCCTTAATGAAAATAAGGTAGAATAATGATTTAATGTCTTATATGTAGGTATGTATATGTATGCACATGTATGTATATGTATGAGTATTAGTATGGCTAGTATGCAAGGTGGTGATATGTGATTGGCTTGGGGGTGAAAAGTCAATAATTGTAGGCTTATTGTACGCATTTCTTCTTTTTCCCCTTTATTAAATGTTAAACCATATTATTATTGGAAGAAAAATCTAAGTATACAAATTCATCTTCATCCTCATCTTCCTTTCATGTTTAAAATCATGACATACAAGTTCTAGATGATCTAGGTATGTAAAACATGTTTTAAGTTTATTTGCTACCCTCTTTCACTTCTTATGCATACTTCTCCTCTTTGGTTGTTTTTTTTATGATTTTTATGTGTGAAGCCATGGTTGAATATATGGAGATGTTGGTTTTTGATTGTGTAGAGTTGATTTTTAATTTGATAGTGAATGATTACAGACAAGCCAAATTGCTTTAATTGGTTGATGTGGAAGTGGCAATTTGATATGCTTTGGCTTGTGGCTTGAGTTTATGTTGTTTTGGTTGCTACCCTAGATTAGAACATGTATTTTTCATGGCTATTGGAATGAAATTTTGATGGTATGGTGTCTTGTGTGTGATTTGATGAATTATTGGTATGCCATAGAGGTGTTAAAATGGAATTATGCATGAAATTCTACTAGGAGCCCTTTGATGGAAGCATTCGGCTTTTATGCTTTTGTGGGTGTGCGTGTGTGTGTGGCTGCCTAAATTATGGTATGGAATGCTTGATTTAAATTTTAATAGGTTGTATGTGTATTTTGAGATCAATTCATGAAGGATTGGGGCATGAGGATGATGAATTTTTATACAAAGGATAACATTTAGGTGCATTTTAGTGATGTTGTTTGTGCCTTAGCATATTGCATGTTTTTATGCTTTGGAGGTACCTAAAATGACTTGTCATGAATGTGTGATATATGTATCAATGTTTCATGTTATTGGGTTAACAATGATGTATAGTTTTTAGGTTATATTTGAGGGGTTTGTGCATGGATATGCATGGTAGAGACTAGTTTATGATTTAGTGCATGTATATGTGTAACTTTGGGCATATTGAGAGTTGTGTATGTCTTTTTTCAATACTATAGAAATTGGTTATATTTCCATCATAGAGCATGAGATTTATGTATTGGTTGTGATTTTAGAAGTTGTTTATGATGGGGATATAAATTGCATAAGTTGGTACACATTGCATAATATTTTATGATTTCATGCATGAAGCATGTGTAAGTAGGGGGCTGCTGATAGGTGTCATCATGCATCATGTTTTAGGAGTTTAAATTATGAAATTTATGCATGCATTTCCTTATATTTCACTTTTATTATCATGTTTTTAGTAGAATGAGATGGGTATGTTAAGTGTGTAGAGTTTAAGGTACAATAAAGAGAAATGAAGAAATTTTGGATAAGAAGAACAAGTCCACGATCATGGCATTCAACTCCACGATCGTGGCCAAAGCTCATCTAGAAGAACAAAAGCCAGGGATAACTCCATGATCGTGGACCTCAACTCCACGATCGTGATAGAAGGAAGAATCGAAGGCAAAGTTCCCATTAGGCACTCCATGATCATAGACTTCAACTCCACGATCGTGGATCGATCATTATTGAGTAGATTTAAAGAAATCAAACACCAAAATTAATGGGATCCATGAGAGAACAAAACAAAAGGCCATAAAGGAGCATTCAAAGATAATGGGAGCCAAGTCAAGAGTGATGGGTGTGAGCTTTGTCCGTTTCTGCTTTTACCAGTTTTTAACTTTTGAGAAAGCAGAGTGTGGAGTCACCACCTAGTTTGTTTCTACTAATCCAATTGAATTAACTTTGAAAACTAGGAAATAAAACTTAGGTTTTCCAGAGTTGAAAATGACCTTAGTTTCTTCAGAGTATGGGTTCGGGATTTTCAAATCTATTTGTATTCCATCTTAATATGCTCATTTGTTTAA
>CANYBF011619362.1:0-10372 GCA_948192965.1 Dalechampia spathulata | reverse complement strand
TTGTATTTCCTAGAAGATTACATACCTATATTCGTCGTCTTTAATCTCAGCATACCATGATGCAAGGTACGCTACCTATACATATTTAAATCCGCTCACTTGATATCTAGTAATTTTGCATGATCTAGGGTTTATGAGATTATTTTTGTGATTAAATCTCTATCAAATCCTACTTAAATTGAATAGTGATCAATACCTCTTTTAATAAGGTTCAAATAAATGTATTTCCTCCTCTATGGTTATTTCAACAATTATCATTGTTCCTTTCCTTAGCTAGTAGTGGTTGTTTCCTAAGATGCTAGAAAGTATTATGCATTAAATTCAAGTGGCTTGATTAATTCATTAATAAATTTTTATGTCCATATTAAAATAGAGGTAATTTTTATCCTCTTATGGAATATGTGGTATGACCTTGAACTTAATCTATAATCCCTTATCTACTTGAACTAAAGATCATTTAGCTATACTTAAAAAAATAGTTATAATAATTAAATTCAAATAGCAAAAGGTTTATTAGAGTGCCTACTAGGTTGGTAAATAAGTAAATTGATCCCTTAATTTCTAATTAAATCAATCAAGTACATATTTCATTATAATAATTTAAATTAGTTCAAACTTAGTTGAATTAATACTTTACCATTTAATGCATAAGTTAAATAGTCTATCAATCTAATTTAATTCATTGTTTACTTGCATTAATATTCAAGGTTTTCTAATCAAATGTCCATACTTCCCAACCATTTATGCTAATTATTTAACTTAATCATACAAGCTTGATTCAATATAAAATAAAAATATGAGCGTAACAATAAGTGTAAGGTGGATGTGATAACTTTTTTCTTAAGAGAATGTGACCAACTAAAAGAGAGTAATGAAATTGATTTATGGGAAAATTAAGCATCACTTGAAGAACAATAAATGATAATTACTACCTTTGAAAAAAGTAAAGCAAATAATATAAATAGTAGAAGGTAGAACATGATGACACACATTAAAAAAACTATTTAGTGAATTATATTCATTATAATAACAAATTCATGTATTAGTTTAAGTCTTTTAATTTATTTTAATTTTTAAAATTTTATTTTTTATAATTAACTTTCAATTTTTTAATATCTAGACATTTTCATATTTTATCAAGCTTAATAATCTATTTTAAATAAATTAAATATCCATATTTTAATATGTTGGAAAATTTAGAAAGATATATATCTACATTTAGTTTGAGAAAACTTTATATTTGTCACACCTGACCGGTGAAAACATGCTCCCGTAGAATGATTAATAAAAACCATACAACTAGAAATTCACTATTTTTTACATATGGCTTAAACTGTCACTTGTTTTCATAAAATATCTAAATATAAATTATGGTATGCCTTTAAACAACTATTGTATATGTATCTTTCATATAATTTAAACAAGTCACACTGTAAATAGTTTTTACATATTTATTATTATATAAGCATAAAGTATTTTACTGCCCATAAATTTTACAATGACAGTTGCATAATAAAAACATCTGCTAATAATATATGATATTGCCCAAAATATGTCTCAAAGGGTATACCAGACTTGGTGTATCCTTACTATCTTGGTGCTTCACTAACCCGAACATCCCTCTAAACTACCTTATCCTTTGTTCATCAAATGATAAATGTTAACCATAAAACTTAGTGGTACTCAATGATAAGTATAATGTAATTTAAATTGCAATTTCATGACATAATACAATCATAGAATAAACTTAGGAAATAAAATAATTATATAACACCTCATTAGTAGTCCTTCTAAGCACTTCAAATATTTAATTAATAAAATAATCACTATATATCCATATCATATGAAAATCATATTATCTTTGGCTAAACTCCATTATTATTAGTACTTACATATAGATCAACATATAACATTACTATGCTACATGTTACAATGATAGTAATTATATATGGCATTCTCTCTACCTTTATCAGTTCCTTGTTTCTATTCACAAGATAGTAATTAAGTAATGCACATGCCAATAATTGTAATTGCATTGCACTTTCCTCTATCATTTCATTGTAGTAGCATAGCAATGTTATGATGTATGTATCATTGAATGCAAATGCATAACATTTCTTTCTCTATTTCACTTCACTATATATATATATATATATATATATATATATATATATATCCATGTGACTCTTTAAGGAGGGACTTAAACTCAACCTATCTCATGGTTTATAATTTGCCATATGGCTCACTGAGGAGGGAATCAAACTCAACCTATCTTAGGAACAATCATATCCTCATACTGTGCATAGTTGGTAAGAAATTAAACTCAATCTGCCTTATAAATCTCATCAATTATCAATTTATATAGATATACTAGTACCTCCCTTATATCTACTTCATATCATGTAATGAATATGATGCATGATTTATGTTGTAATGCCTTCATGCATATATTAGTGAAATGCTGTATAACTATTTTGTGTATCTTTCCATCATTAATAACATGTCCAAAACATTAAAAAACTCTTAAATAAATAATTATAATATTACAATTCATTACTATTTAATTTCTACTAATTGACCCAATTAGAGGGGCATATACTTCATTGAGCATAAATATAAATCATCTTATTCATATTCAATTTATGTATTTTTGTAATTATCAATAATTTTAAATATATGAGTAAATAATTATCATATCAATAGAAATTAATTCATATGATGATATTAATGAACATGCTCATATGACATTTATATCTTGCTTTGATTAAAAATTAACTACTTATTGAGCAACAATTATTTTCTAAAAGAATTATCGAATAATTAATGAACGATCATAAAATTAATAACTGATAACTTTACTGTAAAGTATCTGCTATTAGGTAGTCTTTTCCTTTACATGTTAATCTTATATATAAGATTAATAGTAATTAAATACAAATATAATCCATGTCATTAGCTATTAACTTATGATATATATATATATATATATATATATATATATGTCTAAATCATTAATTAATTCAAAAGAGTAAGTAAATAATTATCATTCCAATAGACATCAATCCATGTAAACGTATAAACTAATATGTACATTAGATGTTCATAACCTACCTTATTTAAAATTTAGTATAATCTGATTGCTTTTAAACAAGCTATTCGTAACTTGTTGGTCTCATTTTAAGAGCTAACAGTAATTAAGTACAAACATAACAAGTATGTTGTACATGTTATCTTTAACTACATGCATATAAAGACATAATCAATATTTCCTGAGAGGATCTTAGAGTAAAATCAATATATCTAATCAACATGCTCATAGGTGTTCTTTTATCCTGTTGTAATTGTAATTAACCCATTGAATATTTCTCATTCCATCATCATATAATCATATTTCAAGATCAAATTGTCAAACATCGATAAATGATAATAAATAAATAAATGAATAAATTTCATCATAAAGCATTTGCTTTTAGATAGACTTCCATTTACTTATCAACTCATTTATAATGTTAATGGTGAATAAGCACAACCATAACATACGTATGTTGATCATCATCAACTATGTACATATGAATAAATGGTTATAGTTTCAAATAAGAAGCATTAACCTACATTGATACATCAAACCATTAAGTTCATCACCAATTTGCTAGAAAATTTATAGTTCCATCTTGATATAATTATAATCTTTAATTAAATTGATAAATAATTGGAAATAACTAATAACTCCTTAATCATTAATTTTATGATAAGTAGTTCATCTCTAGACAAACTTTACATTGACTTGTCAATCATATTAGTGTAATAATAGTAAATAAGCGCATACCTCTTTTTAAGACTTGAAAATGAGCTCGTTGGTGCATCTTGGTCCGACATTAGGCCACCTTTAAATTAGCATTTTACTAAATGTTAATATGCATTCAATTGATGTAATTATGCCTAATTTAACTAATTTCAATATCTTATTTATTACTGAAATTGGTGTGATTGACATATAAGCAAGAGCCTTATTTTCAACTTCTTATGTCACTAAACCTAAGCTGTATTACTAAGTACATATTCAGTCTATTTGGAAGAGGTATTAGTGCATGTGTTGATCATACATATTCTATTGATTAATAAATAGGTTTAAGTTAAACTTATATTTGTGTATGAAATAATAAGGTGAGAAACAGCTCAGTCGTATAACCCAACTTTAAATAGTATGCATATTCCTTATAGATATAAACATAAATTTAATAGTAAATTACAACAAGTTATTAATTTCACATTCTCATGATTTTAGGTTGTCCAAAGATAACATATTTAATATCTAAAAAAAATTTAATGTAAGTTAATCTTAGGTTATAGTTCATATGTTTCCTAATACATTTATGATACAAGAAATAGTCATCTAACATAATTAATTTACAAGGTAGTATACTCATGAAACATTTTATATCACTTGTTATAGCATTTCCCTTTAAACTCTTTTAATTTATTCATGACATATATATCATTCCTTTAAATTTCTATCAATTACCTTTAAGAGAAGTTAAAAATGTTCATTTGTCAATATATGCTATAATTATATTTTACACATGTAATAGCTTAAGGAATTCAATTTGTTGGCCCATAGACTTTACAGTCCTATTCCATTCCATGCATTCTAAACACATAAGTCCTTAACACATAATAATAATCCATCATTAAGGGAACTAAACACATCTTTGGTTAACATTCTATTGCCTTATGACATAAGCAATCATTAAGCTTAGGGAATTGAATTTGCTGGAGATGAACTTAAGCGGTCCTATAAGTACTCATGCATCAACCCAAATTCATATATTCTTAACATTTATTATCCATTAATTTTCCTCTATGAGTAAATAGTCTCAGTCATTAATTTCCTGTTTTAAATTATTTTGTATTTGACACATGTCCAACTCTTCAGACCTCATTTTAATTTGCTATTTTAATTACACACACTTACAGTTACACCCTTGATATCCTATGATAACTTTCTATCTTGTTTAGTAGTATTTAGAAGTCCATAATATGTACATTAGTAAACATATGTAGGCATATATATATATATATATTAGCACACATACATATTCCATATTTTAGTTAGCATTTCAAGCCTACATTTTAGTAGCCTTATTGATAGTGTCATTGATATTAGCATTCTACACTTAAGAATCAAATATATCATTAGTTTGCATTCAAGACAAACATAAAATTTAGTGTCTCTTGCATTCAAGTGTTCAAATTTTATCAATTGCATCAGTTTTGAGGAATAAATCATTATTCCAAATGATCTAATAGTATTATACATCCAATACATGTAGTTAATCGAGAATGCTTAATTTCCAGTAACCTATAATAACTAAAATGCATAATAAATTTATTGTTTACTCATTTGGCACCCCCATTATGCTTAGAAATATACATAAGTACAAGAAATTTTCCATTTGAACCAGTTTATAATGCAATGTCATAACAAAGATACACGGATTGAGGAATTTAATTACCCTATTCATATGCATATTTCACTAGCTTAATACAACAACTTATCCCCTAATCTTTGTATTTTTAACCTTCATACTATTCTAGGTTCACATACTACCTTCCTTTCTCTTTTTGTCCTATGAAACTTCCAAACACATGCACATGGAATAATTATATGCACATACATTAAACTTATAGATCCATTCAATAATTCAGTGTAATTCATTATGATTTATATTACATATACATCTAGACTTTAATTTATTTATTCAAATAGTACTAATAATTTATGAGATACCATATAAATAAGGTGTTCATAATCACCTATTAATACTCACATACCTTAAACAGCTTCCTCCATGAATGAAAATTTGACTTACCTTATTACGAGAGGGCTGAGATTTTAATTCAGTAGTAGTTCTTTCCTTTTAAGCATAAAGCAAATTATGACACCCAAGGCTGACAAGGGCAGGGAGTGAATGCCGGTGCTAAAAAGAGCATGAATAAGGAGTAGCTCCTAGCAGGCTTCTAGGCGGAGGTGCACATGAATGAACTGATCCCACACGCAAAGAAGAGGGATCTTGAGACTATGTAAGGATGAAGTTGCATAGTTGAGTAATTTTGAGATTGTGTAGGTATGGGACTATGCAATCAAGAATAGCTTAAGTGATTAGATAGGTACTATCCATACCAACAAGGTGCGCCTACCTTTTCAGTGCTCATTTGGTAAGAATTCCAAAGTTAAGCGTGCTTGGTTTAGAGCAATTATAAGATGGGTGACCTCCTAAGAAGTTTTCTAGAGAAGCATGTGAGTAAGGATAAAGCATGCTGGAAAGGTCTCATGTTGGGTTGTGGAGGCAGTCATCTAATCAAGTTATTACATAGATACTCTTCTTTTAAGCAACCAAATCTCTCCCTTTCTTTTATTTCTTTTATTAACCCTACCACTTGCCTTAATATAATGGTTATTGCTTAAGGTGATGAAGTTTATCAATAGCTCCTTATCTCACCATTCTTGTTTTATATAATAATTCTAATGTGTCTTATTTCTAAGGATAAAGTCAACTCATGTAGTTTGACTAGTCCAAGATAATTTTAATTAACACAATCTTCCCGCAACATCAAAGTTATATCCTCTAAAAGTTTTTTTTTAAATTTAATTTCTACTCAATTTTATCTAATCAATGAAATAATCTTTAGTCCTTGGATAACCAACCAAGAACATTTAGTTGATATAATAAGTTCAAATATACTTCTACATTAGTATAAAGCTCATTAACTTACTAAATTAATGAATGCAATAACCTTACGTTCATGGATTTTTATATCTTCTAACTATGTTCAATTTATCAAAACATTATTCATTTATGATATATGCTTATACTCCCTAAACTAATGACATGCTATCATTTCTATTATTACATATTACTAGTACCAATTACACTAGTGCATCTTTTAAACCTTTATTTATTCAATTAAGTCATGCATAAATTAATTAAAGTACCATAAATATTATACATTAATAAATAAATATACAAGAATTATGGATATGACAATTACAATATATGTTAACTTATTAAACCACTTTCCTTTGTTAAGAGTTTTATTAACTCTTAATACTTAAATCATATTAATACACATACAATAAAAGGATAGCCTTACATATTTTCATATTAATATACATACGATAAAAGGATCATCTCAAATAGTTTCATATTAATATACATACGATAAAAGGATAATCTCACATATTTCATACATATATCAATTCACCATTAATCACTTTTTTTTATAAATATATTCTTGTTAATACGTCATAACTTACCTTCTTATTACTTAATTATCAATTAGATCATTCTACATCATTAATAGATAATTATTAACTATTTACAACTAAGTTTTAAGCATAATAAATACTAATTATATAAATAATTTTAAATATATAGAAATATCAGTTGTGACAATATTCATTAGCATGCTAATAATTTTTATAGTTAATGAAAATTAGCAAATAATATTTTTTGATATGCTCAATAAGGTATATTAAAGATATTTTAAAAATTGATTTTAGAAGTTGCCTTACCTATCAATCAGTTGCAAGATTGCACTAACCTATTTCTCATCATGTTTTCTATAATAGAGATGGATATATGTAGATATTATGCTTGAGGGGAATGAAGGCAATAATGAAGGAAGGCTTTTTTCTTATTACCCTAACTTATGTTGATTAATGCATATATTATATGGAAGGTGGCTAAAGATATACACATGCTTGGATTATGATAAGTAAGATACTCTATTTTTCATAAGCTTTACTTAGATTTTATCACATCCTGAAACGAGCACACACCTTGCATTCATGAAATTGCTTAAAATGCTATGCTTTATATGTTATTGGTGTGGAAATGATGTGAAATTATGATTATGATGATAAGCATATGATAAGATTAAAGTTTATAGCGTTAATGATGAAATTAAAAATTTTGACAAAAACCATTGAAATGACCTCTGAATGATGATAAATCGATGTTTTCGATGATGAAAACACTTAATATGATTAATTAAGTATGTTAAAGATGTTTTTATTAACATGAATTTGTTATATACAAATTTTATAAAATTTCAAATAAAAATTAATTATGATGTCATAATTAGGTGATAATGATGTAAGCATGATGTAAGCATGTGAAATTAATTATGATTTTTCTTAGAGAATAAATAATTATGGATTAATAATGTATTAGTAAGAATATATAATAAAATTTTAAATATCAGAAATGTATAAATGGTATTTTTAATTATGATGTCATAATGATATCATAAAGGATAAAGATGATGTCATAATTAAGTTAATAGGATAATTAGTGTTATGTAAGATGATAACTAGATAAATATAAATGAAAATAGAATATATAAGATTGTATTTTGAAATAGCATATTTAAATGGAAGTGGGATTGGTAATTATAAAAGTGTATAGAAAATAGAAAAAGTAGTTTGAATTTTAGTGTTAGTGGATGGAGAGAGAAGGTTAAGAAATCATATTTTATTTGATTCGGAAAATTAGTAGATGGTATTTATGATTAAAATATAGTGTATTAAAGTGTAAAATGAGGGTATAATATGAAATTAAGGATTTAGATTGGTGGATTTAAGTATACAAATACATATAGGGGCTAAACTACAATTTTGAAGGTGTATAAGGACTAATATGTGATTTTTTCCAAATGGAACTAATTTCATCTGAATTTCATCTCCATTTTGACTAAAATTCCATTTCCTTATCCTCCAACTTCATTTGGCTGAAAAAAATGCATGCAATCCTCTCCATTTCTCTCTTATCCTTTCATTTCTAACTTATCCTTTTCTTAACCTCTCATTTTCTCTCTTATTTTCATCTTGTTCTTCAACTTTCTTCATCCAAACATCAAAAGGTAGTACCTTCATCTTCTCATTCTATTCTTATTATTCAATTTCTAAGCAAGTTTGATTTGTAAAGCTCTAGTTCTAGTTGAAACAACTCTATTTTAACTTGTTTTAGAAGAAATTGAAGCTATTTCATTAAGAAGACCAAAGTTTGCATGACTCTTTCTTTCTTTTGGTTCAATTTTTTTCAAGTTCCAGCAAGATACTTGAGTGTATGTCAAGGTAAGTCAAAAAGAATTCTTGTTTTCCCTCTTTTTCTTGATATCCAAAACCATTCTTTAATGGATCTTCAAGTATATAACTGAAACCATGAAGAATCATGGATTTGCTTACAAACTGTAACCTTTTCTTAAAGCTTGACTTGTTTTATGGTTAGATCTAACTCTTTTGAGTAAATTCATGTTATTTAAATGTGGGTAGTAACTTTAAAGAGGTCAAAGAAGTGAAGATCTATCAGATTCGTAACAAAATACAAAGGATATCAACTTTAAGTTGAGATTTAAGTTATTGGGTTTAAAGGTGAGCTTGGTAAGTATGATTTAGTGTTGGGTCTACTTGATTTATGAATTTTTAGTATGATTTGAGTTTTTGGAAAAGAAATTTTGAAGTATTTTTGATGGATTTTGATTGATGTTTTAATGGTTAGATAAGTTAGGCTTGTAAAGGACATGAAATAAAGTGAGTTATGATTGTGTGGGTGTGTTTGTGTCGAGTTCTTCAGCTTGGCTGAAATATTCAAGCAACATTTTAATGGTTGGTAAGTTTAAAATATGATATTAAAGATGATTTATTAAAGATAAAAGGTTAATAGCAAAGAAAGTGATGAAATTAAAGCTTAAGCTAAGAAAAATTGATGATTGAAGGCTTAATATCATTTTAAGTGTATATGACTTAAGACTATGGATTAAATGATTAAGTTTAAGTATGATTTAAGAAATTAACTTCTAATTAAGGTTAAATGAAATTCTCAATGATGAGTTAATAAGAAGTATATGAAAAATGAACTAAATTGGACATAAGATAAGCATATGTGGTAAATTAGGGCTTAATCTTCATGTAAAGCATTTATGAGATAAAAGCTAAGGATATATGGATTCTGTTAAGTATGATTAATTAATTAATTTAAGAATTAAAGGGAAATAGAAGTCTTTTAATGGAAGAGTATTGGAATAAGACATGATTAATGGAAAATTTTACTTTAAGGCATGATTTTAAAATATTAAAGGGACAAAAAGGGAGCATATGGTCATATTGATATTTAAGACTTAAATGGGTACTAAAATGCACATACTAAGTATAATTGAAATGTTTATTAATTTCATAAATAAATGGTATTAACTGATATGATTTAAGTCAAGGCATGTTGATCAAATTAAAAGGATATAATGAAATATGACTTAAGGTGTACTAAGAATACTTATGATAAATTTTAAGTAAGAATCAAAAAGATTGTTAAGC
>CANYBF011619172.1:0-22460 GCA_948192965.1 Dalechampia spathulata | reverse complement strand
TAAGCATGATAATTCATCAATTTAAATATCCATGCATTTAAAAATCCTAAAATAAAATAAAATAAAATAAATCACTATTCATCAAAAATTCACAGATTATGCAATGCAATTATAAAACATCCAAGCTATGTGTGTGCAGGCGTGTCAGGTAACTAGTGACTATGACTTTAATTCTATATGTATCTTGAATCTCATGTGATTTGGATTTATTTAGTATGAAAATGGTTTAAATGTTTAAAAATGGTTTTCGGGTGAATGAGAATGACTTTTAAGGTGTTTGACATTAATTCCAAGTTATTTTGGACTAGAAACATGACCTTAAATCACTGTCGCACTCACGACTTTAGCTTTACAATTGTAACTGAGGCCTAAATTTTTGCTTTGGTTTCTATTGTAATCATAACAAATTTATCATGATAGTGATAGTTTTGATAAAAGATTTCCACTTTAGTTCTATCACAATCATGACTCGACTTTCATAACTACGACAAAATGTTTCCAAGGATATTTCTCATCATTTTTAAGCTTTAAATGACCTACTTTTCCTCGATTTCCCTATAATGATTCCAAGCAAACTAATTTCCTTAAATAATGACTTGAAAATGAAAATTTATTTTTAAACATTTAATTTGATATTTTACTTAGGACTATCTTCAAGATTTAAGTTAATGGAATATGGTATTGACTTTCCATCTCTTGGGTTATGCTTTGAAAGTTCTATTTTTGAGCATGACTTAGGAGCATGAGACTCAATTATCTTAGCTACAGATAGGATAAGGGTGTCATAGAGAGTAAAGGTAACTCTATGCAAATTAAGTATGGAGAATACATGTTCTTGTCATATGTTGAAGTTGTCTCTATTGAAAATTTTAATTTTGGAAATATCTGACAAAGGTTTGGTATAGAAAATAAGAGGCATGATGTTTGTAGCAAAAACAGGAATAATGGTAGCAATAATATAAGAAGTGAATGAGACATTAGTAGTTGTAACAATGTTGGAAATAGTAGGGACATTGTCAATTATAACAATGTTAGAAGCAAAGTTGTGATAATGTCGTTCCTCTCAAATGATATTTCAATTATTTTGTATATCATCCTAAGAATAAAATAAGCTCTTTTACTTGAAAGTAGAAACCAAGAAGCAACAAATTATTTCAAACTAGTAAGCAAGGAAGAAGAAGAAGCATAAAGATATATTTTCTTATTAAATGAAAAAATAAAAATTATAAAATTAGTATGACATTTGGATCCTAATAAAGTTTGATATTCATGTCCATAGATGTTTGTACTCAAAGGGTGGAAATCCATCCAATTTATAAGAGCTTAAGGAAGAAGTTTTATTTGTAAACATAAAATTTGCTCTATAAATTTTAAATATAGGATGGAGGCTTTTGAAATACCTCCATATCCCAACAATTATAGCTCATAATGGATATTTTGTAACTACTTTATATATATATATATATATATAATTGTATGATCCTTATTTCGAACTCGTTGTACCATTTCTCATAGTTAGAAAATAATTTCATCAACTTATTTGAAATTTAATTTACAAGTGATATATATCCAATAAATTTGTATATTATTTTAATTTTATTTGTATTGTTTTAACATAATTTTTATCCTAATGAATTTCACTCAAATCTATTTAATCTATATTTATTATGAAGTCAATATATAATTTTAGTAGTACCAACAAGTCATTCATGTGAATTTACATTACTAAGCATGTTTGATAAGTATATGTTTAAAACATGAAATTTGTTGTAGCCACATGCCTTTTCTTCCATGCTAACAACATATATTCCTTTTATCATAATGAATAGTAAATATAAAGACATTTGATGGCTTAAACCGTAACAACTGAATGAAAGAAGCATCTTTGTTGTAGTGATCAAACAAAATATTAACAATGAATGAAATATTATTTTTTTAAAAATAATTTCATATATGTATTAAGCACATAATAGATACCTTACACATATATACTCTATAAACTTACCCTTCCTTAACTTCAAGATGCTTTGAATCTTGGATCATAGGTTCAACAAAATCTCTTTAATACTCCACTATAAACGATGATGCAATTTGAGAGAGAGTATTTTTAAGGTGTAGTGGAACTAGAAACTCAAGTGATTGAATTAAAATTATGTTTTATATATAATTTAATAATTTAAAACTAGATATTCATTATTATTCTAAATTATGCATAAACCATAGTTTAATTTTAATATATAATTATGCATACAACTAAAGCTTGAGCCTCTCCAACTTTAATGCTAACCCCGCGCATGCGTAATGATGTTTATGATTACATTTTCCCATGGCACAAATCAAAGGTTTTTGTGTATTTTCTGATGATATTATGCTATTTTTTTACTGTGAATTTCCATGAAAGAAGTGTTGACATTATTAGGAAATTCAGTTTGGTTCATGGGATTTGGATTTCTGAAATGGAAGTTATATAATTGGTTGCTAATTTTAAGTTTTATGTTGTTGTTGGGGTACTTGCATAAATTTATAATTTTTAAAAGTGATTTTCGTAAATTTGTAAAAATAATAAGAAAATTTCGTAAATTTATAATTTTTCCTATTTTCTGCAAAACACTCATTTTATGTTGGGATCAAATCCAATAAATTCCATAGCTCTATGCTACCAAACCTTAACTTGAAAGATCTGCCAAACCCATAAAATGCCAAGTTCCTTGCTTCCCACGCTTATCTTTTCCAAGACAAACACTTTTTTATTTTATATTTAATATATTTCATTTAACTAATATATGTTTTAAAATAGAATAAATTGATTAAGTATGAACCACCACCTATCATTATTTTTTAAATATATTACAATAATATCTGTTTAATTTTTAAATTTTTTCGTTATTAAGGTTATTTATGCTTACAAATAGGGTGTTTCTCCATGTTTTTCATATTTTAATTATAAATGTTTTGGACATTTATCTTTATTCCAAAGATACAATTTTATTGACTAATTGACAGTACCTAATTACAAGTTTAAAATAATAATTTAGAATTCATAATCATATTTTGTTATTAATAATTAATAATTAATTTCACGTGTGTTTATTTGAGCTACCTTCTCATATGTAATTCATCTCAACTATAATTTATAATTTAAAAAACATAATTAATTGTATTTGTATCAACATATCTTTGCATTAATCCAATTATGACCATATATATATATATATCCTAAAATAATGGTTAAGAGGGGGTGAATTAATAAACTTTTAAAAAATAAAATAATTTTAGTAAACTATTTGAAACTAGCAGACTATTTTTAAATTTAGCAAATTAAAATAAACTTTAGAAACCGTTTTATCAAAACAAATTAATTCAAAAATAAATCAAAGTTTTGGAATTAACTTAATTGATTTTTGAAAGGTCCCCTTTAGAAACAATAGATTGATTGAAGTGAGAAACCTTTATAAAAAGTGTTTTAGAAATAAAATAATTAAAATTAGTAGGCTAATGAATGAGAAGAAGAGAGAAGAATAATGGACACATAATATATAATGGTTCGGTCTTAGTGCCTACATCCACTCTTTTAAAATCAAATTTGAGGTTCCACTTTCAACGAATCGCACGTAGAGATATGGATAAAATATAAAGAGTTAATGGTATCTCATAATTAATCGATTGAGCAGCAACTCGTAAACCATCCAAAAAGGAATATTTATTATTTGATCCATATCCTGACATAAGAAGTCCAATGGGAGCAATACTAGAAATGGCAATCCATCAATATTTAGATCAGTTAAGGTTGACTTAAAACTTTTATAACAATAGTTTTTAAGATTAACTAACAACCTCTTCAAGTTTTTAGCAAGCTAATTTAACAACCTCTGATGAAATTTTAGCAAGCTAAACTCATAATCTCAAGTTTTCAATGGGCTAATTTGTAACTTTTAATGAGTTTTTAGCAAGGTAAACTCGTAACCTCAAGTTTTCAATAGGCTCACTCATAACCTCTTCAAATTTTTCTCACAAAGGCTAACTTGATAATCTTTTACAATAATAAAAAAGATGAAGAATATAATTCTCACACTCTTTACACAATCATATGAAATGATTGAGAATAAGTATTCACGATGAAGCTCTTTGAAAATACTTTAAAGATGTAAATGAATTAAATCTTTTATGTTATGTATTGTTGTGTTTTCTAACTTTAAAAATTCATGTATTTATATTGAAAAATATTACCATTATATTTCAAATACATGAAGCATAGAAATATAAGTTAATCAAGTCCAATTTTGAAAATAGCTTATGTTATGTAAAATCGGCGAACTAATTTTTATGACAAACATATTTGTTACTAAATTTGATTTTTGAAAAACTTATCACATTTAGAATATCCAAAAATTATTTATCAAAAGAGGAAATATTATATTTTGAAAGATGTCAGATTTGAGCTTCATAAGGAATATATTTCTCAATGGTTTTTTAACAAAAAATCTATGAAAATTCTTTACTAATTGATCTTCCAAAAATCATCCTTAAATTGTTGAAATCATTCCAAGATGAGAGTTGATCATTCAGATAAAATCTGATTGTTTCCTTCCCTATAGATAATTAATGAGGTGATTTATATATGTTTGTTTATTCCTTGACATATTTAACATAGTTATAGATGAACATGTACTTTTAAGGGTTTAAATTTAGAAAAAATTAAGAGTAAATGAACACTAATTGAATCAAATTTGATGTAATTGGAATAATTTAATCAGTTAAAAATCATTATAAATTAGAAATTATTACTTAAAATATTAAACTTTAGCATAAACTAATAAGATTTTGGTAATATCAAATCAAATCAAAATTTTATTATATTAATTTCAATTTAATAAACAAAATCAACTAAACTAATCATTGATCGTATCGAATCTTACTTACAAGGCTCATCCTTAGAGATAATCAAATCACTAGATCATATATCAATATTTAAAGAAACATTCCAAAAAATTTTCTAATAAGAAAAAAGCTAGAATAAGAGAATTTACCCCTCATAACATGAAAGTAAATTTAAAAAAGATTACTACATCAACTTAAATATTAATTTTCAATTGGAAAAAAAAAGATTCTATTTTAATTTAGATACAAATTATAAATTAGAATATATTATGAATTTTGATATGTATGATGGTACAAATCTATAGAGGGAATGAAAATAATGAAACTAGTACATATGTGTATTTTACACATAACTAAGGTATCCAATTATAATTGTCAATACACTTAACCACTATATCTTGAAATTGGTTGATATGCATGCTATTAATTGAATATGCTACTATTTATATTAAAATGTATATGTACATAAATTATTGTGCAAGGTTTAGATTATGATGATGATTATTATTATTATTATTAAATTGATATTTTTAAGTTGATTTTAATTTGAATTTGATTTTCACCTTTTTGAATTGAAATTATAGTTATATGTTAATCATATGAATAAAAATAAATATATTCTATATCATCATGTTTATAATATTTAATGCTAGTTTGTTATTTTTTACCTTAATTTAATATATTTTATATTTTTTTTATATGTGAATTGTATTCAATATTATTAATTTATTTTAATACTGCTTTGAATTTTTACATTCACATAATCATGATATGGTGTTCAATGTGAAATAGTGATTAGTCATGGTCCAAATCTCATGTTTAAGTGTGACAGGAGTATGGTCATTCACTCCTCCAAACAAAGAGCACATTCCAGCACTCCTACCAACCATGTACATCTACACGAGTTGTGTGTTTCCCGCTGGAACTCCAACATTCCCAGCATATTCTCCACGATTAGAGGCCTTTTCGTACATGAGTCATGCGGCTTATTTCCTCCCAGATCTCATTCTTAGTCTCTTAAACGATTTGTGTGATATTTACATGACTTGAATAACATCATTTATGTAACTTTTATATGATTTTTGAAGTTAAAAAAAATTATTGCATTTATAATTTAGATATAATAGTGGAGAAAGTCAATATACATTAATTATAAAATATCAAACAAAAATTCAAGTAGAGAGCTAAAATTAAAATCAATCTTCCTTGATTATAAAACATTGATGATACTTATTAGTGTTAATATAAAAAATTATGTAAATAATAAAATAATAAAAAATAATATATCAAATTCTATAAATAATAAAATTAAATTAATTAAAAATGAGGATTTTTTTTTTGTTATGATTATTAAAAATTATAAGTATAATTTTAAAATTTTTCGGCAAAACTGGGACTGGAGGCCACCCAGTTCCGGCAACGCCATTACTTAGATACCATAATTTTGTATTTTATTATAGAGTTTTACATCATATAAATATCTAATTTTTCTTAAGAATTAGGAACAACCAATCATTTATGATACAATACATCAATCCTTCATTCATTCAATTATATAAAACAAGTTGAAAAGATGCGATAAGAGATATTGCATTTAAAGAGTATTTTAGGTTAGTAACTCGAATTCTCATCAAGCTCAACTAGATTAATAACTAGATAGCATGACAACAATAGAAAAGGAGCAAAGCTAGAGAGAGAGGAGAGAGGAGAGCTCGAGAAAGTACTTTGATAAAACTTTCTTAGCCTAGGCTTGTACGATAAGTATTGGGGAAATCAATGCATTAACACTTGAAATAAACTTTTGGCTTGTTACTTATGCACACAAACTCATCCTTTTCTTCCTACCTTTATAAGTCTAAAGTCTAAAGGTGAGCTATTTTTAATAAAATCTTTAAACAATTTTTAAATTTTAAATACGTAATAAAAATATATGAAATATCCTCTCCATTTTACAACACATTCTTCGTCCATTTTCACTCTCTTTTCATCTTTCTTATTTTCTTATTTTTATTTTGAATTAATTTTTAGTCATTGTTAAAGATTTTCCCTAACAAATTTCTTTCCTTTTTTTTCATCAATCCATGTGCTTCAAGGAAATTTATATCATGATATTAATATACATTGTTGAGTTTGAGCTCACTTAATTATACATTATAAATAATTAATTATGTCAAAATATGAATTAATTATTAGATAGCATAATATAAACATAAGTGTAACTTAATTTTAGATAAATGAAATTAATGTATTTCAAATAATTACCATGAGGAGAGGTAATCAATTGATTCTAATAGAGTAATTAAACCTTGAGAAATATCAATTAATATTATATTATTCATATTGGCATAATTATTATTTCAATTTATCTTAATTGTAATTGATTGTTAAAATGAAATTCTATTTAATTATGCAATCTTAGTAATTGAAAATTATCATTGATATCTCAATTTAATTTTTTTGATAAATAAAATAGTTTAACATAATTTTAATTCCTATTTTAAAATTGATTTTTCAATTTTTGGCTAGCATAAATCAAAGGAAGCCAACACATTAAACTTTATTGGATCGATACTCTTTATACATTAATTTCAACGTAGAGATATATTTTTATGGGAAAAAAAGTTATAAATATAAAATTTATTGTACAAAATACATTTATTAATTAATCATAAATAATACTATTATTATCATAAAATGATTTTTTGAGATTAGTAAATTGTGGATTCAAGAATCTAGAGAAAGAAAATTAATAATAATTTTAAAAAATAAATACGAAAAGGCAAAAAAAAATAAGAATAAAATGATAGTGAAAATAAGATAATAAGAAAATCTGAGATATTGTTTGAATAAAGTTAATATTATGATGGAGGGGAGAATAAGAAAATGAAATGGTCCAGAAGTCTAAATAAATATGAAGGAAATAGCGTGCGGTTGGCAGCATTCCATGTCTACCAAGCGAGGAGGAAAAGGCCCACGCCTATTTCAATGGTCTACGATGCATTTCACTTTCTTTCCCAATTTACACTCCCCATCACCCTACTCCTTTCTAGTAATTTTTATTACGGAAATTCACCAAAATATATAAATACAAAAATTGAATTTTCCCTCAGTTGTGTATTTTCTTTCTTTTTACTCGGATTTTTTTGATATTTTAGTAATAAAAAAAGAAAAGAAAATAAAATCCATTCTTTTCGTTTAATTTTTATTCATTATTTTTGGAGGAGAAGATTAAACTATGTTGTTAAAATCCATTTCTAAAATGTAAATCAATATTATAATATCATGTTAATAGGATCAATGATGTAGGAGAGCCCTAGAGATCTTGATCCTTATAATTTTATATATTTTTAATGTTTATACCTTTAACATTTTAATTCATGGTGTAAAGAAAAAAAATTGGAGAGTTCAATTTCAATATCTATATTTATATGATAAAAAAATATTTATATGATCCCTCTAGATATTGAAAAAACAACTTAATTAGCATTATTAATTTATTAAAGTAAATTGTATTTTATCATTAAATGTATATAAGATAATATGGTTATGAATTAGTAAATTAAAAGAAAAGGCTAAAAATTTAAGATAAAATACCTAAATTTTAGTTTTATTATTATCCATTTATATTATATCAATTCACTAATTACTTAATTGTTAATATGTTATTTATATCATATTTACCTATCTATTTTCTAATTATTTATTTCATTTATTAATTTATCATGTTAAATATATCATATTATATTATATGTATCATAATCATATCTCTTATTGACATTTAAGTTTTAAAAATAATTAATTATTCGATAGAATTTTTGCCGATCATAAATTTATTATATATATAAAAAACACAAGCGAAATACTAACCCATTAATTCGAATTCAAATTTTTAATCGCTACATTCTTTTGACTTATAATTTCAATCTTGTATTTAAATAAGATGATATCTTGTAACATCATAAAGAGCAAAGGAAGGGCAAATGTGTTAATTGGGAATGAACCAAATCGTAGTTGTTGAAGAAAGGCAATGCATTGCAATCCTAAAAGTGAAGGGAGACATGGGATTATAAGTTGGGACCAAATCAACTTAGGTGGGCCAATAAATTCCATAGCTTCACTTTATACTTTTACCAAACTCTAACTTCAGTAAATATCTGCCAAACTCTCATCCTATCTTTTTCAACAAAACATACCCATTTAGTTTCTATTTAATTATATTGAACTTTTTTTTATGTTAAAGTTATAATTTTAGAATTCATTTGATTTTTGACATAATCGAATATATAATGTTTAAATTGATTTTATTTAACTAACATTTTAAATATGATTTTATGAATAATTTAAAAATATCAAATGATTAATATGAAAAAAAATTTTTAAATCCAATCTTATGAATAATCTGAAAATATCATATGATTAATGTGAGAGATTCGATTGCTTTTAAATTAAAAGTTGACTTTGATGATTACTTTGATTGTTTCTTAAAAATTAATTTTGATGAAATTATGGTTGAATTTGTATATTATAATCAAATAAATTAAAATTATAAACTAATAAATTTTGTTTAAAATTCATTTTATATGTGATTAATTTTGCTATCCATTTGATACCTTCATAGTAAAACAATGAAATCTTTATAATTATATATTTAGATAATATGAATATTTAAAATTACGTCTTTTATTAAGAAACTAGTCATTAACCAACTCAAAAATATATATTATTAATTTATCTTAAAATTTTATTTTGTTGCTAATTGAATCGAGAGAATGTAATAATTCTATTAATTATGAACTTGTTATTCTTAGTTGTATGTTAAATCACTTTACAAATAATTACAATATTAAAAAATTTATAATATATGAATACAATATTATAAATCTAATAATGTTTTTTGAGTGATATATTAACATGAACTAAAAGTTAAACCATAAAATCATAAATATAATAAAAAGGCACATGATTATATTTGAAAATAAGTGAAACCATAACGTATTTTTTTTCTCATATTTTTCCTCTATCTAACTATAGTTAAAATATCCAATAAAATCTAAGAAATAAAATTCACAATTTAATTTAATTTATTTTATTAATATATGTCTTTAAATATAGTAAATTGACACTTTAAATTATAACTTCAAAAAACAAAATAAAATTAATTGATCAATTTAATTTAATTTTGAGAATTTTTTATGAATGTTATTTAATTTTTCATATCATAAATTTTTAACTTTTTAAATCAAATTGAATTGGAGAATTTTGAAAATTGTAAAAATGTCAAAAAAAAATTGTAAAAACAATAGATTTATGAAAATATTAGAAAAATGTTCTTCTAAAGTAAACGTGAATTTATTATATATTCTATAAATTTATTGCAAGTTTAAAAAAAATATTTAGTATTATTTATTTATATCAAAAATAAAATTATTTAATTATTTAATTAAAAGTTAAAAAATATAATATTTTGAAAAAATTTTAATTATCCGACGTGTTTGTAACATGTGAATTCATAAAGAAATTATGTAAAGACTATTATAAAATATAAATAAAATATATTATTTTCTGTAATTGTGGGAATTAAATTGGATTTTGAGGAAGAGTGCCGGAAAGCAGTCGTTGGGTTCACAGCAGTGGATTGTGTGAGTAGGAGAAAGCCCCCACAAATTTGTGTGGTGGTGACTGTCTGTGATATATTTGACTTTTCTCCCCCAAATTTATACACTCACTTTTAGGCTTTCTAAGCTTATCCTACTTCAACTAGCCTTGTCATTTTTAGTAATTCTTATTAATATAAACTTTTACTTTCTGTTGGGGAAATTAATGAGGGATTAAAGAAAATTAAAAAAATAAAATAAATTAGGATTAATTTGATTTTAAATTATTTGCAATAAAATATTTCATTAAATATATATATATATATAATGAAATATTTTATTTGATTTATAAAATTAAAAATAAAATATATATATATATATATATATATTTTTTATGTAATGTTATATACTCTAATTATTTTATTTTTATAATATTTAAAATATTAACTAAAAGATGATATTTTATAATTTATTTATCATTATTAAATTTATAAATATTTTAAACTATATTATATATTTTTTAATTATCTATATTTTAATATATATATATATATATAATAAAATATACCTTTTTAAAATTTTATAAACCAAATCAACCTAAAATTATTCTATATGAAAAAAGGAAAGGGAATTGTTAAATGACACAAATATTAATTAAACAAACTTATACAAAACTATCAAAAAAACAATATTTGCAAAAATTCATAATTTAAAAAATATTTATAAAAATTGCAAACTTACATAAATATTTGTAAAAATTAATATTTTAAAAAAATTAATTTAGACTTCTAAAAAATCTAGATTCAAATTTAATATAACTTTAAAATGAAAATTTGAGAATTTTTGCAAGTAAAAAGGTTATATTTGTGGATACATTAAAAATGATTTTGAAAAATAAGAAAAAACTATCATTATTGTAAATATCTCTTTGATTAACAAAAGGAATATGAATGGATGAATAACATATATTACATTAATTTAAACCTCACTATTAGCATCTCTTATATCAAATTATGGATTTTCCTTTTTTACATTAATCTAATCCATTTGAGATAATCACCCCCTCAATTCCACATCACCCTTTTGTGCATTATCTTTCATAAATAATATATGAATTTGGTAAACACAAATGCCAATCCTTCGATAATTTATTTATTTGACTTTAATATCGTATTAATTGGATTCAAATATTAATTAAATGATGAAAGTGTGCGTAAATTAATAATAAGTTATATTAATTTGTTATTTTTTAATTATAAACTCTTATTTGTTTCTTAATGAACCCATGTGTAATAATCATTATATATTTCAAAAAAAATAATTGGAGGAAAAAATTAATTTATTTTCATTTGTTTAAAATTGGATTTTACCTCTCTATATATATTGTTTAAATTTAAAAATTGTAATTTTGCTTTAAACAACGAAATTTCTCTTCACTTGTACTTATTTTCCTTCCAATATGAAAGGAAAGAGGAGGGAGAAAAGGTGTCATTTTGCATCCCTCTTTTATTCATTTTTCCTCCTTTTATAAATAATGAAAAAATAAATTAAGTAAATAGATCTTGAATATGATATTTTCTATCTATAAGAAGATATGCTTCATTGATTGTTCAAATTGAGTTCATTCTTCATCCCTATATGTGTTGTGTCTAGCATATTGTTGTCTTGTTCATTGATTTCATGAAATATATGTGTTAAAAATATCTTACATCATCATCTAATCCTTTTAATTTTTTATTTGAATGATTTTCGAGTATGTGATCAAAAAATTTAGAATAATTAAAAAGTTTAGTGATGAATTTTTTTTATCATTTTTATTTATAATCTAAATATTTCAATATAATATAAGAGTTGGTTTATATATATTCAAATTTCAAATATAACAAATATTCATATAAAAGATATATTATAAATTTAAAATTAATCTTAAAATATTATATGATCAAAAGGTCCAGGGTTCAATATGTGATAATCATTATTTATAACTTGAATATTTTTCTACAAGGTAAAAGCAAATCTCAAATATAAATGGTATTCATGTGTGTAAATGTATTATAAATGTAAAATTATTCTTAAAATATTATCTAGTAGATTATATTTTTTGATTGAATGATTTTATGTGCAAGGGAGATTTTGTTTTTAATAATTTCTTTTTCAAAAAAATATATTTCATTTATTAATGAATATTCAAAAAAATTTAAAAGTGATTTAAACCAAATAGTTTACAAATAATTGAAGATTTGATATTCATGTTATTAGACTAAAAGATAGAATTCATAATCGTAGCTGTTATTAGTAATCTGTTATTCAAAATAACATGAATAACATGAATATCAAATTAGTTGAAAATCAACTTCCCTTCTTCGTAATCTGGGAGTTGCTTGCCATGTTCCCCCCAAACCCAGATCACATCTTACGTGAAACAATATTCTTGCTAAACCCAGGTGACATCTTACTTGAATCAATAGTCTTGCCAAACCCAGTTCAACCAATAGTCTTGCTAAACCCATGTGACATCTTACTTGCATCAATATTGAAATTCTTCCTGCAATTAGTACCAGGGCGAGGGTGTGTTCCCAAACATGGATACTCCTCAGAAAATATCATGCAAATCAATCATTTGCTAGGATTCATATGCGACAATTGGCTTCCTCCCCCTGCACGAATGGTGGCCTACGAAAACATGACAGGAGCTATGCAACGAAGTTTTATACGTTGTGCCACAGAACTTCAAGAAGCTGGCATTAAGTTTAGGAAGGTTGAAGCGGGTAACATGTTTGACATTAAGTTCAGAAACGGGCTATTGGAAATCCCAACCATAACAATCGCCGATAGAACAGAGCTTATCTTCCGGAATTTAATTGCCCATGAACAGATTTCTGGTAAAACTTCAAAATTCCTTACTGATTATATGATATTCATGAATTCTCTTATTAATTCGGCAGAGGATGTGGAGCTACTCTGCCGCCATGGAATCATTGACAACTACTTGGGTGATGATGAAACAGTTGCTACTCTATTCAACCAGCTTGGAAACAATGTCATGTGTTATCCAAAGGATTTTTATGGTGATGTGGTGAAAGATGTCCAAAAGCATTGTAGGAAGCAATGAAATGTGTGGATGGCAAAGCTAAGGCACGATTATTTCAATACACCATGGGCACTGATTGCATTTGTGGCGGCTGCCATGATTCTCCTGCTTGCCTGGACTCAAACAGTCTATTCCGTTCTTTCTTTCTACCATAGGTAAACCCCTCCCACCACCAAACCAGGATGAAGAAAAGATTTAGAGGTGGAATTCAGTCTTCCTCCTCTCTGTATTCCATAATAATATAACTTATTTGAAGTTCTCTATACATTTCCTTGGTTGTTTTTATTTAAAATACTAGATAATCATATTTATAAAACACAAACTCATTACTTGCTAACAAATAAAAGTAATATTATTTATTTATTTATTTTTAGAGTTAATTTTATATAATTATAGTGCTTTATAAAATAATTTTTTCTACTTCATTCACCCCAAGTTAAGAGTGCAAATGGCTTTGATATGATTATTAAGGAAATGATTGAAAAATCTTAATTTTATAAAAATAATATTAATAATTAACTACATTAATTCTTGATGAATTTTAAATACTTTATTTATTACAAAAGATGGATAAAAGAAAAAAAAACACTAAGCACAATTAATTAAATTTATTATTAATATTTCTTTAAATTCTAAAATATATTAGTTAAAATGAGAGAAAATTATAAAATGCACTGCTTGAATTGAACCAAAGGAGGATTAATTATTGTAGAATTATTTTTTATTTCTAGAATAATTATGAAATGAAATAGTTTTAAAAGCATTTTAATTAATCGGTTATTGACTAATAATAAAAATTACCAGCTATTAGTTATAAATTATTGATAATAATTATATAAATTAAACCAAAGTTGAGAATAATTGTATCATTTATTGAGGCTTTCACGATCAAAACCAGGTCAATTTGGTTTTTTTCCTGAAAATGACTCGTGTGGTCTTCCTTCTTTCTAACTTGATATTTTGGAAGATAAGGCAAGGCCTCAGGGCATTTTACTTTAAAAATTGGGAAATTTCTGTTTTTGGTGTGAATCGGAGAAAAATTGTTGTTTTGATGTGAATTTCGATTTGGCCGTCACTAAGGACCAAGTAACCTATTATAATACCCGCACCGGTGTAGCCCAGTTGGTACTCGAATGTGACGTTGGTACCAAAGATCCACGGTTCGAGTCTTGGCAGCCGCGGAGTTACACCCTCTGGGTGGGCTCCTTGTGGGCACCAAGACCCCGGATCTCCATCTAGGAGGCCGCTGGGTACCATGATTTACCTCCTCCATCATCCCTGTTGGGTCGGGGTGTGGGGACCCTTGGAGTGAGGGTATATCACCTTTTGGTACCAAAGTAACCTATTACAACAATAAATGACGTGACATGGGTGTTGATTTTACCGGCTGTCAAGTCATTGCTCCCCCTAACAAATAATAATAATTAATAATAATCAATGATGGCTCACCCACATGTCCACTTATTTTCATATTTTTTTTTTCACATGTTATATTAAATTACATTATTTATTTTTATGACATATCATCTAATTATTAAAATTATCATGAATAAAAGAATCCTATATTGAAAGCTGAAAAAAAGATCTTGGATTTATAAAAAGAGTGCTGAGGGTAATGATTCCATGAGAATTTTTTCAATTTTTAACACTGAAAATGTAAAATGCCCCAGGTATTTGTTACTGTGGGAAGGACAACTGTGCAAGATCAGACAAGACAAGTAAGTTGGTAGCTTGGGATTTTATTTGTAATTTGCGTTGTGCTTGCTAAGTTTAGTTAGCTGCTTCTTAAATTAAGTGGGTGCTCAAGTAAGCTAAGTTTCAAGAGTATTATGATTTTCTTCCCACTCACGATAATCAAGAAAGTTTTGATTGATACAATATCTTATGTTAATATCAGATCAAAATTTTTGCAGTTAAACTTTCCTAGAGAAACAATGGCAAGTGAAGAATTGGATTGCGTAATAAAAAGGAACAATGACAAGCTTAGGCAGGCACCGCCACCACCATCAGAACGTTGTATTTTCAAAGTGCCTAGTTTCCTGCGCATGGTAAATGAAAAAGGTTTACAGGCCTGTGTTGGTTGCAATTGGTCCATACCTCAGGGGTGACAAACGGTTAAACGCGATGGAAGAGCTCAAGCCACGTTATCTTTGAAGCCTTCTTAAATGAAATACGGATATTACTGTTTCAGAAATAGTGAATAGTATGAGAATGGAGGAAGAAAAGGCGGGTAATTGCTGTGCAGACAAAGATGAATTTTGCAGAAATGCTAGTCCTTGATGGTTGCTTTGTAGTGGAGCTTTTTCTGGGAATCGTATGATGGAGATAGCATTTCCCCTTCTTCAACTAATAGGGTTTATATGGATCTGTTATTACTTGAAAATCAACTCCCCTTCTTCATAATATGGAAGTTGATTTGCTTTTTTTTTTTTTTACAGATGGAGATTGTTGGAATTCAATAACTATGCTATTTCAACCTATGAATTCAAATTAAAATTAAATTTAAATATGGTTTTGTTATTTTGATTTTTAAAAGGACTCATTTTCAAAGTACATGATTAACAATTTATTTATTAAATGATTAAAAATTTATTTTAATAATTTATATCAAATATAATTATACTAGTCTTTAATTTTTTTTCAAAAATTCAATATCTAATTTATGTTAATAAATTATTACTATAAAAGATTGGGGTAAATCAAAATCAATTATTTTATAAAATTAAAATTCATTAATTTTATTAATACATTCATAATATTACATAATATATTAAATTTACATACAAATTATATATATATATATATATATATATATATATATAATATTTTATTTAATTTCTTATATACATTTTATATTTCTTACAGTATTATTAATTAATTAATATTATTATAACATATATCTATTTATATTAAATATCATTAATAAATAATCATCATTATGAGTAATATACTAATTAATATAACAATTATATGGAATTATATGTAATTCTATAGGACAGCCGTGACTGTGAGCTAGATAACATGCACAACTAGAATTTTATTAGTTGGCATTCACTAATCATTGATTATTCACTTTGACTATTTTATTAATAATATTAAGAAAATTATTAATTAATGTGAAATATTATTAGAATTATTATTTGTATATATTTGTATGAACAAGTCAACGTGTCTTACCATAGAAGAATTTAATACTATATATTTGTGTGTGTATTAGCTTGGGGAGAAGTTAAATTTGTTTGAATATCACATGAATGTATAAGCCAATAATAGCATGAGGTTTCTTCCATTATATATATGGATATTTTAAATATTAATTTTATAATAAGGAATAATAATAATTTATAAAGAAATTTGTCTAATATTTTGAAGAAATTGGTTATTTAATATATATAGTAATTAAATTCTATGGTTGAAGATACAATACAATGAGACAAATAACGCTGAAATTAAGCTTATAATGGTATGATAATCTCTTCCACTTTTATTATAATTAAAAATGATTTAATAAAAATATTCATATATTAATTATCTTATTCAAATCATGATTGAGTTATAATTTCAAATAATATATTTAAGATGGAAATAAAATAAATATTTATTTTATTTGGTTTATAAAATCAAGAATTATATCTTATTTTTATACAATTTGAAATACCATCTTCTTAATAATATTTAAAAAAATTTCATTTTTAATAATTATGATATTTAATATTTATATATATCATATTCTATTTATCTTCATTAAATGTATAAATATTTTAAATGAAATAGTATATTTATTAAATAATTATATTTATCAATTTTATATAGTTTAAAATATACATATCTAATTATATATATATATATATATATTGATATCCTACAACCCAATTATCTCAATCATAATTTATGATAACATGTGGATGGGTATGTGCAATATAGGGAATCTAAAGGGACCAGCAAGTTTGAGATAAATTATAAGAGTTGAAAATGAAGATTATGCGAATTGCCAATTAATTAAGGTAATTAATGCAAGAATAATTAGGACATGCATGCAAAATTCCTCTCTTAATTAAATTCAGTAAGCAATTGCTCGCACTCCATTCCAAAAACCTTTTTTAAATTTTACATATTAAATTGACTATTGATGAACTAGCATCCTTCAAGTTGGCACTATATAATTTGCATGGCTTTGTATACTAAGTCATGCCAAGTTTACTCATTCTATTAAAAATTGCTTACCACCTTCATTGCATTAAATATTGGATTATGAGTTTTTGACATTAGATTTTTATATTTTTCTTATCTTTTAATTTTTTTTGTTATTTTTATTTTTATCATCTTAATATAAAAATGTGTAATTGATTGTGATAGAATTATCCATTTTTTTCATAAAGATATATTTTATTGAATTTAAAATCAAATCGTTATTAAATAGTCTACTAATAAATATTAAATAAATCATTAGATAAATTTCAAATATTTTCTAAATTTTTGATGGGAATTCTTTAGATAAATATTTCAAACCGGCCACCCCAACATTCAAGCAAGCAGCACGCACAACCTGCCCTAAAAGTTGGGCTGCTCATTGATATAGGGCTTTTCTAAATTTTAGTGCAAAAAAAAAAAAAACGAAAAGATTAAATATATTATAAACTAATATGTTATTAATATATATTAATAGATTAAATATATTATAAACTAATAATGATTAATAAATAATAAGAGAATGTTTATTTTTTAATGATTATACTTTGATAGGATATTATTATTATTATTATTTATATTATTATATTATAATGATTACGAAATGGTGAAATATTATGATTAATTAGTATTATATGAGTATTTATATTATTATTTTATATAATTAAGAAAACGATGGAAAATATTTTTATTATTAGTATTATATGAATATTTATATTATTATTTTACATGATTAAAAAATGATGGATAATATTTTTATTATTAGTATTACTCTAATTATTAATATTATTTTAAAATTATTTTTTAATAGTTTGAAATTGATATAATGATAGTATTACTATTAATAATCATATTATATTGGTATTATCTTTTCCAATATGCTATTATCATTTTCATAACAAGATAAAGTATCTATTTTTTCTCACGAATTAATGAAAAAGCAACAAAATTAATTTTAATGTCAATACTTATTAGATTTTATTTCAAATTGAATGTAATTTTTTGTCACAATTATATCAAATTAGTAAAATTTCACATTAAATAATGCTAAATGATAAAATAAAATATCAATATAAATAACATTTTTAATTTAATATTTAATATTTGTTTATTTTAATAAAATATCTAAACATTAATTGCTGATGTCAACATGCAATTGCATGGCTCGCTGCTCATCCAAATGCGTCATCAGTTATCACTGGTGCTACAAAAGGAGTCTCAGGTTAGATTCATAAACTATTTTGGATCATTTCAACGTTCATATATATATATGCATATGTATATTCTGTAAAAATTGTTTGCAGGTGGGTTTTACTTTTAGAGTTTTTTCCTCTCTCTCTATTGAAGTTGGATTTGAGTTTACGTCGGGACTTGAACATGCTATGGATTAAATAACAGAGGAAGTGCATCGTCTAGTGTTTGCACTTACTGTAGCTTGTTATATTGCTGAGCAAATGTTGCTGCTTTCTTTGCAGATACAACAGAACATGAAAGCTATTGACGTGATCCCCTTGTTGACTCCTGCTGTGATGGAGAAGATCGAGGCTGTTGTTCAAAGCAAGCCAAAACGTCCAGTTTCATATAGGTAAATCACCATTGAACATCATTTATCTGTTCTCCAGGTTAAGAAGAAGTCCATTCATTATTGGAAAAGAAATGGGCAGACAAGCCTCAGATGTTGATGCGTTGTGCGCGCCATCTACGTTATCATCTAGTTTCTTTTTCAGGGAACATGATATCCAGCATATGCCTTTCACTTACATGGCTCTCTTTCTATTCCTTGTTTTACGACTGTTGGTGGGTTGATGGATGGTGTTCAGAATGGTGACAATACTGTTTCATTTCAAAGCTGTGTTTTGCTGTTGAGTTGAAGCATATGTTTTTAGGGATCTCAAATTTCATAAAATTCACTCTATGGTTTTGAAATTTATCATTAATCTCTTCTCAGACTGAATTATAAATCTTTTAGACTTAATTTGATTGAATATAACATAATTAAATACGTAATATAATCAATTAAGTAATATAATTGTATGACATACATTATTTGATAAATAATGTAATATATTATAATTATTAATATAATGGATAAATTTGAATATATATTATATGATTTAGATTAGATGTAATAGAAAATACATTATATTTTTAAATATATTCATTAATTTCTTTTATATCAATATTATTATATAACTAAATAAATTAATTGAATACATAATATAATCATTATTTATATTATGTAAATTAATATATTTAACCAAAAGAGTAATTCATGTTTTTAAGAAGAGAATGATATGCTTCATCGCTTGGGAATTGTTGGAAAAACCAAAATCGCACATGAGAAATTAAAAGGAAAAATGAATGGTATATAAGTTAAGAGCAGATTAGGCAAATTGGATAAACGATTTTGATGGAGATGGACCTCATTTGAAGAAGGCCAACCCGATTACCAGCTCATCATCCGTGGTGGTTGAAACTTGAATATATACAGTACGGAAAATTTAAGATCTTTTAATAAATGACCAACTGCACTCGCTGACCGGGTCCAAACATACACGTAATATAATCTCCAAAAAATATATATCATTATTTAATATGTTAATTTATCTTCATTTAAAATACATATATTATATTTAATTACTTTTAATTTTTAAAATTATTATTTTTAATAAAAGTTAAATATATATAATAAATAAAATTAAAATTTTTAAATGATAAAAATTAAAGTTTTTAAGATAAATTAAAAAATTATGATAAATGTAAATATTTTTAAGTATGTAAAAAAATGAATTGGAGTGTTAAAAATAAAAAAAATTTCTCAGATTTAAAGGAGTATAGATATGTACTCTGTAGGATTGCACGACCAAAACAACGTCAACTTTTTTGTTTTGAAGTGACTCGAGTGATCTTCCTCTTTCTAACTTTATATTTAGGAAGATAATGAAAGCTTGTCATTGACCGATATTCAGAAGAAGCTCCGGCCATTGCTTCTTCTTGGCGTTTCCACAAATGCAGTGAGCTACGAGGTACTTGTTACTACCAGAAGAAGCATAATTGTGTAAGATCCGACAAGACAAGTAAGCCGATTGCTTGGGATTTTGTTTGTAATTTGCATTGTTCTTGCTTAGTTTTAGTGAATCATTTTCTTAAAATAAGTGGGTGCTTTAGTAAGCTAAATTACAAGAATGCTATGATTTTCTTCCCACTCATGAGAATCAAAAAAATTTTGATTGAATTGATATTTTATATTCATATCTAAAGAGACGTTTAATGATAAAAAAGGTATATATGATTATTTATTGAGAATATATTTATATATCAACAATATTATATCAAAATTTTTGCAGAGCATTTTGTAAACTTTCCTAGAGAAACAATGGCAATTGAAGATTTCGATTGCATAATAGGAAGGATCGATGCCAAGCTTAGTCAGGTACCGCCACTAGCATCAGAACGTTGTATTTTCAAGGTGCCTAGTTGGCTGCGCATGGTAAATGAAAAGGTATATGAGCCTGTAATAGTTGCAATTGGTCCATACCACAGGGGTAAAAAACATTTAAACGCCATGGAAGAGCTCAAGCCTCGCTATCTTTCAAGTCTTCTACAACGAAATACGGATATTACTGTTCCAAAAATAGTGAAGAGTATGAGAATGGAGGAAGAAAAGGCGCGTAATTGCTATGCAGAAATTGTACATCTTGACAAAGATGATTTTGTAGAAATGCTAGTCCTTGATGGTTGCTTTGTAGTTGAGTTCTTCTGGGGATTCTCTTATGATGGGGATAACAATTCCGCTACTAGGATTTTTATGGATCTGTTCTTACTTGAAAATCAACTCCCCTTCTTCATAATCTGGAAGTTGGTTTGCATTTTCTTTCCAGATAGAGATAACAGGTTAATTAAACCAAAAGAAGCGGAAGGCACAGCGGTGCCTTCCTCTTCTTCTTCTTCTTCAACAAAATCAATATTTGAAATCTTCGCGAATTTTGTATCAGGGCCAGGGCATGTTCCCGAACATGAATACGCTTCAGAAACGATAGAGCGGATCAATCATTTGCCAGGATTGATATACGACAATTGGCTTCCTCCTCCAGAGCGAATGGAGGCCTACAAGAAGAGGACATTAAGTTCAGAAAGAAGTTTTATACGGTGTGCCACAAAACTCCGTGAAGCCGGCATCAAGTTCAGAAAGGTTGAAGGAGGTAACATGTTTGACATCAACTTCAGTAACGGGGAAATGAAAATTCCAGCAATAGAAGTTACTGATGGAACAGAGTTTAAGTTGCGGAATGTCATTGCCTACGAGCAGATTTATCGCAGAAGCGCGAAATTCGTTACTGATTATATGATATTCATGGATTCGCTAATCAATTCTGAAAAAGATGTGGAATTACTTTGTCGCCATGAAATCATCTGCAACTGTTTGGGTGATGATGAATCAGTTGCTACTCTATTCAACCAGCTTGGAAAGAATGTCGTCTGCGATTCAAATGATTTTTATGCTGATGTGGTGGAAGCCGTGACAAAGCATTGTAACAAGAAATGGAATGAGCGGATGGCAAATTTAAGGCACAACTATTTCAACACACCATGGGCCCTCATCTCAGTCTTGGCGGCTGCCGTGCTTCTCCTGCTTACCTTGACTCAGACAATCTATTCGGTTCTTTCTTTCTACAACTAGAGTCCAAGTCCCCGGCTCCTAAAGCGTC
>CANYBF011618764.1:0-14068 GCA_948192965.1 Dalechampia spathulata | reverse complement strand
TATACACTACAAGGGATACCTGTACACGTATAAATAGACGTCGTATGGGGACAACAGATAGTATGGTGGTGAAATCAGTAAACAGAACCAAACATAACCCTGGATAACAACATACATTCAATTGAATGAACATGTCTATAAACAAGTATATTCATTAATATACAAAGATTCTGATTACAATAACCGTACAACCACCACCAAACTACAAATACATTACTGCCTCTCACATAAATACAGGCTACAATAAGAGGTTACAAAAAGAAAATATGCTCGGCTGCTCCAGACCACTCGAGACAAAGATTCGCTATTGAATCCGCCTCTCCGCTGACGTTAGCAATCACTGCTCTGGGCCTTCTACCGTAGGCTCGGAACCTGCGTTCATCAATTGATAAATGCTGAGTCGAAGACTCAGTGGTACAAGCTATCATACACGTATAAAACATAGATAAACATGTTAAGTAACAGGCAATACGATGCAATGCTATGTTGTCCCGTTTTCTTTTCCTGTTCTATACTCTCTTCCCTCTTTCCTTTTTCCCTTATTGTGCACAATATATTTCCATACTGGATACCTATGTACCGGTACTCAATTCCCGAAGGAGGACAACTACAATCTTGGCCCGTAGGCCCTTTTATTATGCTTATGTCTCGAGACTCAACTCCCAGAGGAGGAAATATAATATACGATTCCATTATGGAATCTTGTAATATATGATCCAGCATGCCTTTCCTCATTTTCTCTCACTCTGTTAGGCATTTACACTCCCGGATGTCATGAATATGCTAACATACGAGAGTATCAAATGGAACCTCAAGCAAGAATCATGAAACTCAACAAATTACAAGCTCATAGCATCAAAGAATAGGCAAATATGGGAATTCAATCCCCAATCATCATTTACTAAGCCAAACTTGGCTTAAAAGCAATAAAAGAAGTGAAGAACAACTATTACAAACCAACACTAACTAGCACGAACTAGTACTAACCTGTAAGACGGAAAGTTGCTAAGGTCTGAATACATCTCTAAGCTTCTAATCTTGCAAAACCAACTCCGTTCTGCTTAATTCTCTGAAGAAAAAGGAGCTCTAGGGGTTTAGGGCCTTTTAAAAAGAGTTTAGAAGAGAAAAGGGAAAATACACCTAAAGAAAAAGTTAGGTTAAATCCGCTTAAAACGGTATTTTAAGTCACGTACGGCCGTACCAAATACCCGTACGCCCGTACCAATCGAAAAACCCTAATGGACTGATTTTCCTGCGAGCTGTCGTACGCCCGTACCACATCTGGTACGCCCGTACGACCCCAAAGTTACTGACAAACCTAAATTCCTGCGAGTTGACGTACGGCCGTACAACCCTCTGGTACGCCCGTACGACCTCTAGGACCTCAATTCCCCTGTTCCCTCAAGCCTGTACGCCCGCACGGCTATCCGTACGCCCGTACCGCATGCTTAAACTCAGAACATGCCTCAACCGAAGCCCCTAACTCTCCCAAAACCTGTAAAACACACTCCAAAACCAATCCTAACACATCAACATCACTGTCCCTCATCCAACCGAGAAGTCACACTTCCCAATAAGGCAACAGTGTCACATAATACAATCTCAAATACAAGCATACATACATACATACACGTATACACATCATCAATGTATAACCAAACTCATACGCATATAGACCTCTACCCGTATACTAGTGTACGAACTACTAGGGTCGCAACTACGGGTGTAACAATTTAGTCTATTCCACTCCTATAAATAGAAGGATAGTGATAGAATATTAAAAATTAAATTATTCTTGTTTTTCATTCTCTTTATTAATTTAAGTATTTCTTTTATTCTTTCTTTATTTTATTTTTTGTTGCCGCTAATGATGTTTGGCTAGGCACTTTTATTTTCTAATTGGAAATAATACAATTAATTCATTGAAAATCATATGAGATCAAAACGCTTTTAATTTCAATGATAAATTACTATTCAATTTAACTCCGTAAATAATAGAACTATTATTATTTTTAGAAGTATGTAAAAAGAGCTCGTTACATAGATTCGCTAATAGTATATTGTTATGCGAGTTGTTTGATCTAGAATTATCACTCGACTTGCTAGAGTAATAATCAAAGTGTTAATCAAGGTAAAAAGCGTTTAAATTTCTTAGTCAGTTTTAGCAATCTAGTTTAAACATAACGGAGCTAATTCTTAAGTATTAACTTGAGTCGGGTTCTTCTTATTCTTTATACGATTTTCTGAAAGGCTAAATGTGAATTTTATTTCACAGTGTCTATTTGGGGACTAGAGATGAAGAGCTGCTTCTTGGTTGTCTTAATAATAAAGAAAAATTGGTTCATTTGAGATTGTACATCAGCGTTCTATAACCGGTTTAGTAAATTTTACCATTAGACTATACTTAAATCGATGATCATGATTTGATAATGAATATTTGTGGCTTTTGGTTGGGAAGTTTTTCCAAATTAATATTACTTCAAAATTTAATTTCATTTTTATTATTTATTTTTTTTCTGATAAATCAAAATTATTTTTATTTTATTGTTATCATAAAAAATTGAAGGATTATTTCATCCCTGATATCGATTATTCTTTCATTACTGTAAAAATTATTATATTTCCACATTAATGAAGTATGAATTAATTTAACGGTTTTGACACTCGGTTAAAATGTTAAAAATTCATTTTGTAGATGGGTTCTTAATTTCTTTCATAACAATAGAAGGAAAAATAAGATTTTACAATTTATAGAATTTATGAATATTTTTTAAATCAAACAAAAAAATATTTAAATTTATCAATTTCATTCTGTTCATCCAATCAATCAACGACTACTTTATTCATAAGGTTAATGTAATTCAATCCAAGTGTTTTTTCTTTCCAATTGATTACCTAAATAATCATGGATTCAAAGTTGGGTCACTATCTAAATAAATTGATAAAATATCTTTTGAGGTTCAATATATTTTCATATTTGATTTTCATTATAAAGCAAACAAAAAATTAAGTTACATTATTTAACATATTCATAAAACATTGATTTATCGTTTAATACAATATATTTCTTTTATGAAGATGGTTTATACTCCTATTTCTTTTTCATCATTAAGTTGATATTTTTGAATCAAAATATAATTATAAGTAGATCATCAAATATTATGAAGGTTCAGCAACGAAAACAACGCTCTTCACATATCTTTTTCATGCTTATATATATATATAAGCATATTAATTGTATATATAATCTTTCTAAATTATATTTCAGTTGGAAAATATTTTTGACACCATGACAGGGTGTAATCAAGAATGAAACTGGAAACAAAGATCGATAAATTAATATCCGGAGTAGGGCCGTCGTACAGCTAGAATCTTGAAGGAGAAGATGAGGGAAACATGTTCAAACCGTGTTTGAACTGAAAACAAGACAGGACATCATTAACCATTATCGACTTCTCTTCACAGCCTCTCAGTTTAAAAGACCACGGCTTCCTCTGCACTCTTCTGGACAATAACTCAATTTTCTTGTCCCCCCGTCCTTGCGTCCCATCCACCCACCCTTTCATCTTCAACGGCTTCTAAAAAAATCTTAACTAAATGAAATCAACACCCTGTTGTTATACTTAATTATCGATTACATAAAATATTTTTAATCTTAAAATGATTTTCATTATTATCTCTATTTTACGAATAAAAGAAGATAATATCAAAAACGAACTAAAAACTACTTGTATAATAATTATATATACAATAACGCCTATGATCCAATATTGAAATGAGATTATGAATCATATGTTACAATGCAATAAACTAATGCATGATTGTTTTGTTTTAGAGGAACCTAACTGTATGTAATGAATCTTTCATCGAATAAGCTAACCATGGTTTGAAATCATTTCCACCCACCCAACCGAAAAAGAAGAGCTTCAGTGATGCTAAGCAACGAATGGCAGCAACTTGGCTCCACATTCTTCCGTACCATGGCCCGGACACTAAGCTGTACCTTTACACGTACTCATCCATTCTTTTTCTATAAATTCGTCTGCCCAGCCACCCTTTCCTCACACACTCTCTTTTCCATCATTTTTTGCAACTTCACGATTATACCCCTCTTTCCCCTTTCTTCTCTGCTCTTTTTCTCTTTTTCGTAACACATGAGAGGAGGAGCTAGCTCCTCAAGTATCGTCACTAGTGTATGCCTATGGAGAGTCCAGATTTCTCACCACCCCACGTGGACGCATCTCGGCCGTCCCTCGGGTTCCCTCTTGGCACTGCCCTGCTCTTGATTATCATTTTCACCTTGAGTGGTATATTCTCTTGTTGCTACCATTGGGATAAGCTCAGATCACTCCGTGGTTCTTTCGCCGACGGCCCGGATCCCGATGATGATATTGAGGCCTCACCGTCCAAACCTAAGTCCCAACACATGGTAAATTATCCAATTCTTCTCTTCCTTTTTAATTTTCTTTTGAAAAAAATGATTACAATGATACCAAGTTAATTTTTCTTCAAATTTTTTTCAGGATTCTAAGCAAAACCAACTCCAAAGTTTGCCTGTGCTGATGCCCGGTGATGAGGTACCGAAGTTTATTGCAATGCCGTGTCCGTGTGAACCTCCGCGAGCTGAGAAAGTTGTTGTAAAAGTGCAAAAGCCCCCAAAACAGCCGATATCTCCGGTGCCTCTTTATTAGTAAATGGGTATTGCCTATAATCATCAGATTGACCATTTTAATGTACATAGAGGGGAATTAATTAAGTTTAAATGTTATTCTTTTCAACTTTTCTTTTGTACAAAAATTAAAAGGCAGAAGAAGAAAGAAGAAGAAGAAGAGTAGGATTAGTTTGACTGTTACCCCATCAAAGATTAGCTAGGTCAATTTGTATACAAGTCTTGTTTGTAATAGACTGCATTTTTCTTGTAATTTTCTCTCTGTTTTCCTTTACAATATAATCAACTTTGCATTTTCTTCTGGAAATATCTCCCAAAGAAACTGGAATTTGGACATTGATTCTGCAAACTTCAAACTCTGTTTATGAAATATGAACTTGCTCTGTTTTTTCTATTCTGGGGTTGGTTAATGTTTAATCATATTGGATTGGAGATAAAACTGCCCAGATCAAATCCCCCTCAGATCTCACTAAAAGCCGGCGTTCTTTTCAATTTGCAGGGGACCAGAGCCAATTAAGGCTAAATCAAATCAAATTAGGTCTCTGTCTTCATCAGGCTACTGGCTACAGTCCCTGTTTCCCTTTTCTCATTTCTCTGGACATAAAATTCAACCATTTTAGCTGTGACAACGATGGTCGATATCTTTACAGTTCTTTCCGAGCTGTGCATCGCTTGAATCAATTTGCTCTTGTCATGAGTGTGGATTCCTTTTCACTTGTATGGCGTAATCCATTTTACAACTAAAAGAGGAAAAATTCTTCGACCATTAATAATAATAATTTTATATTAATCCATATATATTTTTTATTAATTACTAACATATAAATAATAATAATAAATATATATTTCACGTCAATATAATATAGTAGTGATAAATTCTTAGTTATAGGCAAACCTGATTTATGCCAGAAATCATTAGCAAGAAACAAGGTATTCATATATTATTAAAAGATATATATTATATTAATTGATTTAATTTATATATTATATATAAAATCATACATACCCAAATATTTTGGAATATAAACTAATCATCATGTATGGACGTGTAGTGATAAATAAAATCTTGAATTTTAAAAATATAAAATCTAAATTAAAATTAACAAAGAAAAAAAAACCATAGACGTAATTCATGAGTGAGAATCAGCTACGGTGTTACTTTCATAACTTTGGCGAGGCTGGTGGCATGGACTTCAATTTAGGATAAATGTGTTTTTAATTTAAGCTATAAATCATTAATACTTTTTTAAACGTAAAATAATAAAATTTTATATAATAGCATATTATAAAGCTATATAAAATATCAAATTATAGTTACAATTTTAAATTAATTATTTTTTTTAAATCTTTAAAGTTGTAGGATAATTATTCATTTTTAAATACAAATATTTTAATGATTTTATGACAAAAATTTCATATATTAATGGATAAAAATAGGAATTTTATTTTTTGAAAAACCTATGGAAGTATGATAATACGTGTATGATTTATAGTGATTCGACATAACTCTTTGTCTATGTTCATTTTTCCTAAATCTTCCACTTAGGTTTCACTAAACTAATCAATCAATACACCAAATAATTCCTCAATACGAATCCAAATCTCAGTATTTTCAGACTCACACTCAAACATTTACAATCAATATCAATCTCACAGTAATTAAACTCTCAATTACAAAATAATGTTCCAAACATTAATCACACACTAATCTAAAATTACAATATCCAACATTTAAATTGTGAAAGTAAAGTATGATGAGAGTATACAATATAAGATTGAATCTCTAACAAGTTAGCTTACTTGTTAATGAAATTCACAGCAGTATAGAAACTTTGCACAAAGAAAATAGCCATTAGAAATGTACTAACAATATCAATCTTATTGTAATAAATCCGTTATAAAACTTTTAAAAACTTTATGCAGATGCGCGTACAACCGTACGGATATCTGTATGCCCGTACCGATTTAAAAATAATAATACACAAAACACGCAATAAACTAGGTACGCTCGTACCAAAGCTATTGGAACTTTTTCAAATGTAGCGTGAATGTTTCGTATGACCGTACCACGCCTTGATACACCCGCACTAAAGCTACTAGAATTTTTCATAATATTTGATACGTTTGTACCAATCATTGGTACACTCGTACCAAAGCTATTTGAACTTTTCATAATATTTGACAAACAAATCAAATCTGACTTGATGCGATCAGCCGCATGATTGTACCATACAAAACACATCAACAGTACGCCCGTACCGTACATAGTAAAGTCAAATCCACTTAATACATTCAATCGTATGACCGTACCACACAGTACAAAGCAGTGGTACGCCTGTACCATATCCAAAAATCATACTTTAACTTCAAATTAACTTAAATTGATTTAAACAAAATACATATATCAAAATCTTGGATCTTTAAATAAATTGATTTTATATAAATCATACCTTTAATTATTTTTTTGATTTTTTAAAATTATAATTTATTTACCATTTTAATAATATAATCTAATTTTTTATTATATCCTTATTTCATTACATTAAAATAAAGGTATAATAAAAGATAACATATATCTATCAATTGAAGATAAAAGGTATAATAAAAGATAATATATTTAAATTCATCTTTTAAATTAAATTAATCAATTTATTTGATTTTTATAAAATTAAGATAAAAATAATAATAAATACTAAGCAAGAGTTCATTAAAAGAGCATCAAAATGTAGTATCTAAAAGTCAAAGCAATTAGATTATAATTTATGTAAATAAAATGTTTTTGAAGTTTTTAAAAATTTTTAAAGCTGAAGACATTTTATAAAAATGTACTATATTTTTGAAAAATTTTATAAATATTTATAAAAATAATATATTTAAAATTTTACTTAAAATTTGTTAATATAATTTATTATAAATTTATTGTAAAGCATGGCTAGTTTCAAAAAAATGTAAAGAATTAGTGAAAAAATATCTTCTAGCAGAAGAAGAACATATCCACATGAATTTTATTCAGCAAATGAAGTGATAAAAAAAATAAATAATTCAATTAAATAAAACAATAAGTGGAGATTCCTCTGGCAAACAAAAATGAAGAAGGAATAAAATGAAAAGAAGAATGGGAAAGATGTTTGGATATTTAACATCCAAACTACTCAAGAAATGACATGTAGGCTTCCTCCTCCTTCATATATTCTTTTCTTGTGTTTTTCAATAACTCCATCATATAAAAAAATAATTCTGCATAAATCTGAAATTCTTCAATCTTTATATCATTTTCTTTGATATTTGGATCTATTAAACTGTCTCATTCTCACATCCAACTTGTGCTTTCTACTTGGATATTTTTATCTTTTATACTAAAGTCTCACTCTTCTTTTTTGTTTGATTTTTATCTTAAAAAGATTTTTAAAATTATATATTTATTTTAGCTCATAAGTTTATCGAATTAGTTTATAAGTTTTAAAATAAATTAGATTTGTTTGTTTTATATAATTTAAGGGTTTATAAATAAAAAAAATAGTTCAACAAGGATTATAACCATTGTTTAATCAATTATTTTATTATATCTTTTGAACCATGTGTTATTCCTTGATAACACACATCTATAAGAAAGAAATGAGAAAAAAATCCAACTGAAAACGGAGGCAAGGGTGGAAGGGAGGAGGGATGACGATGAAATGGAGGAGCTTCAAAATCTGATGAGAAAAAGAATGGAGGAAGAAAGAGGGTTGGCGGCATGAAGGGAATAAAGGAATGAGGATTAGGTCACCCTGAAGATGACTTTCTCTCTTCTAAATATTTGCCTATTTGAATCTTACCTTTAAAACAGTCTTAATTATTTTATCATATTACCTTTATATACTTATAAAATTTCATTTTTCTTCTCATTTTAAATATAAAGAAAACTCATTTAATAATTTTTTATATTATTATTCAACTCAAATTTATTACAAAAGTATTTTTTTATTATTTTAAATTATAAGAATATTTTTTTAATTATAAAATTAAAATTTTAATATGAATTAAATATATTTCTATAATTATAACGTAACATATATTAGTATTTTGATAAAATAATTATATATATATTTTTAGTCATCTTTAATAATAAGTTCATTTATAATCTAATTTTTATCAAATTTTTGATATGTTTCTCGATCATTTATAAATTTTTTGATCAAATACTTATCTATTTAAAATATTTTAATATTTATAACCTCAAATTAATTTATAAATACTAAATATTTAACCCTAAACTAATTTTTATTAGTTAAACAAAATGATCTTATATTATGTATTTTATGTAGTAAAATTTCAAAAAATATGTCGATGGTCATTTAGTTTAATAATATAAATATTTCATGGAAAATATGTAAATTTATATATAAATTTTAATTATTGAAAATAATAATTTTGATGAAAGCAGGTAAAAAGGAAAAAACATGGAAATAAATCCATTGGGCACAATGAAATCCAAGTGGGAATGATTATAAAGGAAGACTTGAATAAAACCTTTAATTTCAATGGGACCAAATATACAAAAAAACAAAAACAGTAGTAGATTTCAAGATGGCTCTTTTCATGACCTAATTTCACTATTCCTATTGTCCCCATCCTCTCCAATACTGCACCGTTTTCCCCCCCTCTTCCTTTCTTCTTTTTTTCTTAATCACTTGCCAGTTATTTCTTAATTAATTTATAAACATAGGATTTTCTTTTAAAATGAATAATTAATTTATATTGAATTTATGGTTCCTTTTATTGTAGTATGTTTAAAGATTTGTAAGTTTAATCTGAAATTAAAATTTAAAATGGGTATTATAATATCTTCTAATATTAAAATTATCTTATAATTATTTATTAAATTTATTTTAAAATTTTAAATAATTGCATATAATTCAAATGAATTTTAAGATTTTTATATTAAAATCATTTATAAATAAACATTATTTACAAATGAAATAAATCATATAAAACAATTTATAATGCTAACAGTTGTCGATGATAAGACAATGGAAAATATCCTTGTGATGAATCAATTTCTTAGAGAAAAAATCACACATGAATTCGATCATTTATATTTGAGAAATTATATTATGAAATAAAAATTTTATATAACATGTTAATTTAGAATGATAGAATCAATTATTATATAATACATAAATAATTAAAATTTTAAATCACATGTCATATTATAATTGATTTATCGATTTATATAAAATTGAATTGTGTTTATCCACTGAAATCTGCATGAGTCTGTACGTTAATTCTTGATTTAAATTTCTGTGGGCTGCTTCCTGTTTAGCACAAGGATTTCTCACATGCAAAATGTGTATGCACAGTCGGACAATCGGTGCCAAATGATCATAAATTTTTACATTTCTATAAAAATTGATAAAAAAAATTCAACTTTTTTTACATATTATCTTCAAAAATAGAGAGAAATGAAAATTATAAATTATATAAATAAAAATTACAACCAGTACCTCTAAATTAATTAAAAATCAGAAATTGAAATTGAATTCAAAATAATCGTCGGGAATTATAAATTTAAAACGACGATGGATCGAAGTGTTTCTTCTTGTTTTGTAGTATGATTATTATTCAAGAATATTGGAATTTATTATTTATTATTATTGTTTTCGGGGGCATGGAAGGGAGATTAAACGTACGTATGATAAGCGCTGTCTAAAGTGGGACCCATAATGGTGTCGGAAGATCATATTTACATGGGGACCGTGACAGTCACACCTTGTAGTGGATTCCTGGTGCTCTTATCACTACAGTCTGATCGTGATGTCAACTTTATTTTATTTTATTTATATATCCATTTTTTTCAATTTTAATTCCATGTCATTGCGTATTACTTGCCTTTTATTATTATATATTTCTTTTAAAAATTAAAATATATGTGCAATTACTTAAATTTAAATTTTCAATATAAGGTGTAGAGTTAAATTTAATAAAAATTTAATTATTAAATCATATATTTTAATTAAAATATATATACATATACATGTTTAACACAGATTTATAAAAAATAAATTGCATATATGTCAGAAAATCAAATCCTTAATAAATATGCCAAATCGATTACCAATCTTAAAACTTAAGAAATAGTAATAAAGTTGAGAAACAAATTATGAACAGAAGTAATTTAAATTATGAACAGAAATAACTTAGATTAATCGAAAAACAATTTACTGTTTTATAGCTAATGATGAACAAATATTGTATTAACGTAAGGAAAAAAGGTAGAAGATGAATAAAATTATAAGTAGTATGAAAATATGAATATGAAAAATAATGTTATTGAAGTTTAGAATTTTAAGAAAATTTGTTTGCTCTTTGATCGTTGATGATTGATCCCGCTACTTCATGAAGAAACAATTATTGTAACTTTTTCATTTAATAACTACTTTTTCTAGTACTTTTAATAATTCTTAACTATTAATGAAATATTTAATTAACTTATTAATACTTTTAAACAATTATAATTTAATTAAATTAATTTAAGATTTTTGAATTTAAGCTCAATAATATTCATATTTTAAATTTAATAAAAATATATAAATGTTATCATATCTAATAATTTTTTGAAATGTATATGTTAGCTTTGAATTAGTTTATAGAAATGAAAATTAGTAATGTTTTTGACCTTTTATTTTCATATAGTTTATAATAATGGCAATATTGACAGACCATAAACAAATAATTAAGAAGATAAAGAGGGTTTTGTCTTAATTAATACGTCTAAATTAGTTCTAATTAACTACTACAATTATGGTAATTAGCAATAAAGAAGAAGGGTAGTTGATGGGATTGTTTTGTTTTGGTGTCGTTTTTTCCTCACGACACTAATGAATATTTGGAAGCCATCAAAAGTTAAAACAAAAGGCCAAAATGCTTATGAAAATGATAGATTAATTAATTAATTACAACCTGATCTTTGATTGAACTTAACATTGATTAATCAATAATAATAGTTAAATTATTAAAATCCATCGTCATTATTAAGGAATCTGCTTTTAATTGATGACCCCGTCTACTTAAGTAAGATATAATAATGATCAGCAAAGCATAGGTTTATTTAATGAATAATCATAGAAGCCAAAGAACATGCACAGCAGATTTAATACTATTTATTTCCTTATTGATAATATAAACAAATAATTTCCATGAAGCTAATTGTATTATATTATTTTTAATTGTTAGGTTTAAAAGGAGTCATCCTCTCTCCCATGATTACAAAATGTATAAAAGATTAGGTGTCCGGTTTCTATAAACCATATAAACTGCTTTATTAGTATATTTTATATTCATATTTTTTTTATCCCTAGTTTTAATATTAACTCTTATCCTTAATAAAGTTAGATTTATTCACTTCCAATATTGGTACGGACAAGGTTATGCTTTCATTACATTGTATTATGTGTGAATCCATATACTATATATAATATATAATGGTATAAATGAGTATTTATATTATTTATAAATATTATCAATTATATTATAGTCTAATGATATGAATATTCTTAAAGAAATTCAAGTAGATTTGGGTTTGAATCTTCATTACTACATAAATTTGAATGATTATTAATCATTATACATAGGCATGATTATGATTATATGTATATAATATTGGGGTCAAACATCATGGCTTCTATCTCTTCAACCTTGTTACAAAAATATTCATTATTTATTTGATTGAACATTTGTTTGGGTTCCCCTCATAAAAATATATCTCAAATTCAATATATTTGGAAGGTTGTTGGGCTTTTCAATTTGGGTTTGATTTTAGGCTATAAAATGAAAAATCAATTGAAGTTTGACTTTACTCTCTAAAGTTCATTAACCCTTTATTTCCTTTTTATTTATTTATTTTATATAATTGTTTAAATCCTTTTATTTCATTAAACATGAATATTAATAAATTACGTCACAAATCATTGGCTTTGATTTTTAAAAAGAAAATTAAGAAAATCATATTTTAGGATTTTTAATAATGCACATATGATTAACAATAAAAAGAATTTACAGTCGCTCTCTTCTTTTTGGCTTTTGTGTCAAAATTTTAGAGTTATTTTAGAAGGAGTTTTTATTTAAAAAGTGAAAGAAATAGAAAATAATGAAAATAATTGATGAATTAAATAAAAATGAGAAAATGTTGTTTGAAATGAAAAGTTTTATTTTAGATCAATGCGGGAAAAAAAAAGTAAGAAAGAGGGATGTCAGGAGGGAAAGATATCAGAAAAAATATATTATGAATAAAAAATGAAAAGAAAAAAAGAATAGTTGGGGAATTTGGAAATATGAAAGTCCATGAATATCCCTTTAAATGGTATCCTTAATGGGCCCAACTTGATCCTTGACACGGGCTTGGTCCTTCCCCAGACAGACTTAATGGTTGGATCTCATTTTCCAGAACATTCTCCGAGTGCCCTCCCCCAGATAGGTGAAACTAGAATCACCCACAAATTGCTCGGCCTAATTCCGAAACGAAGGAAGTCCATAAGACCCATTAACGCCATCTCCAAACAACAACAACAGCCACTAACCACCGTACTATTGGATGTAGCCGGCATTCAAGATTGAGCAACAGGGTGAAGGAAAATTCGATTAGTCGGAGATCTTCAATGTTTTTCTTCGTTTTAGAAACTGTAACAAGTCAAATAAAATTCAAGATTATTCTTTAAATGATCCGAAAGGTAACAGGTTTGAAAAGAGAGGCAGCAGCCGAGGAAGCATGATTATGGGAGGAAGTGAAAGGCAAACTCAGAACTCAGAACTGCTCCTTGTGGTAATTGGACTTGAAGCGTTGAAAAGGAAATTCTACACTAGGAATGATATATGAACAGGGAAGGTTGGACAAAAGAGCAAGAACTGGCATAGCAGAAGGCTTACCATACCATGCATGCATACTCCCGCTTTCTGGGATCAGGTTTTCCAAGTTGGTAACTTCGATATCATGTCCTTGGATTCCTCTAATTTTCATTCCTTCATGTATTGTTTGGGTGCACTAATTGGGCATAGCAGACAATTGGATATTATTTGAAGATTTTGCGACCAAACGGGTCTCTATCGTCAGCAATTCTTAATTAATTTCAATTATTGATGTGGTCATGTCCTATGCCTGAGTAAGACATATCTCCACGCCTAACTAATGTCTAATTATTTAAGCAAATATAATTAAAAATTATATAAAAAATACAGTTATTATTATTATTACAGCCTATTAATCCCGAAAACATTCCTACTTTTGCCATAAATTCAGACAAATATTCTTATCTATTTCCAGGTCATGCATTTAATAAGTTTCTGTTAGACGAAGGACCCCGTTGGGGGGGGGGGGGGGGGGGGGGGGGGGGGGGGGGGGGGGGGCGGGGGGGGGGGGGGGGG
>CANYBF011618538.1:0-40436 GCA_948192965.1 Dalechampia spathulata | reverse complement strand
CGAGTCTTGGCAGCCGCAGTGTGGGAGTAACGCCCTCTGGGTGGACTCCTTGTGGGCACCAAGACCTGGGTCCCCGTCTAGGAGACCGCTGGATACCATGATTTACCCTCCCTCACGATGCTCGTCGGGTCGGGCGGTGGGAACCTTTGGGATGAGGGCATCACCTTTTGATACCAAGGATACACTATCTAGTTCAAGAATGTTACAGAAATTCTTTAAATTTATATTATTCAAATTTATAATGATATAATTGATATTTCTTCATTAATGTGCATGGAATTCAAAAATGCTTTATTTTGTGATTGGATTGGGGGTGAGGGGAATTTGCATATTATGGTGCCACCTATTATTGACCATTCTTTGCCCTAACTTTACTCTTCATAATTAATTATAGTAATGTCCAACTTTGCCACCATTTCCATGTAATAAATAAATAACACACACTGTTATAATGAGGCTTACGAATAATGGCCTCTCCATCATCCTCTAATGTTACAAATGGGTTCAGTATGAAAGCTAGAAGTTTGAGTAAATTGATGTATTATTATATTCAAATTATAATAATTATTTTTCTTAATTATATATAATAATAATAATAATTTAAGTCTTAATCTATCCCGTTACATTTACATTGCTAACAAAGCTCCGCCCATGTGTAGGTTGATTTTCTATTTGTTATTAATGAGTATAACCCCGTCAGTTTTTTTTGGCATATGATTTTATTTATTGTTAATAAACTAATAAAAATATTATTTCAATAAATTAAATAAATATTTATCTATTTATTACAGCAAGAGTCTGGTTACAGATGACTAGAAGGAAACGTAATGATATGGTGCAGCAGTTGTTGATAGTTGACTCTGATAATGGGATTGAAATTGCACTGCATCTAGAAAGTGGGGAATGGAAGTAAGTATGCTGGGCAGCAGTTTGAAAATGGAAGGATGCATGGGCATCAATCTTCCTCTGTGGGCTCTTCCTCCTCATTCTTCCCTCTTAACTTTCTTCAACCACAGTGTTCCTGCTGTTGTTATCATTGCTTGCTTACCATTATTGGCCACACCCTTTGATTTTTCCATTTTGGAAAATACTACTTCATTATCGTCCATATTTGAAGTTTCTCGTTTCTCTTGTTTCTATATTTGGTTTTCTTTTGATTTTGATGTTTCCCAAATTTGACCGAGAAAAATTAGTTCCACCATTAGATTTTAAAATTTTTAAAATAATGTTTGATTTTTATTTTATTTTATTATGATTTCATTTCCTTATTAATTATTATTTGATATTTTCATCATATATTCAAAATTATTACTTATTTATTAATTTGATATCAATATAATAATCAAACATTTAATTATAAACGTAGATTCTTCAAAAATCACTCTCAACCATATAAAAAAATCTCTCCTTTATAACCAAAATCCCAACTCAATCATTCAAGATGGAGCAACACAATAATGTGAACAGATAGAACAAATTTTCATTGCAATACAACTACTGTTTCTATCTTTATAAATATATTCTAGAACTTACCATCTGATAATTTTTCTTTGAAATATGATGGGTTTTGACATTAGACTTTTTTCCAAGTTTTAGTCTTACACTTTAGTTTTCTTATTTACTTTGAATGTAATTTTAGATTTATTAATTAAAACCTTTTTGGGAATATAATTTTAAAAATCATTGAAATAAAAAAATTAAAAATAAAACCAATATAATTATTATTTTACATATATATATACACATTGTTAGTGAAGGTCTATATTTATAAAGTCTAATGTTATAGATATCTTAAGTAGATTGAATTCATTATAAAATTAAAAAATATATATATATTTTTAATATTAATTAATTTTATAAAAAATAATATTTAAAATCTTAAATATATGTAAGTTAATTTCGAAATTATAATAAGTCAATTAAAAGAAAGTGAGCAGGGCAAAAAACTATTCTGAAAGTAAGATATATATATATGTTGGATTTCTCCAATATGGGGGTAGTGATGGTCCTCTAATGGTGCCAACTTTCCTATACCATGTCATGTTCATATTTTAGTGATATATACATACACATACCTATTCCATCACTATTAATTTATTATTCCTATAATTTTAATAATATTTTGATCTTTTTTTTTTGTTTTTCCAAAATAAGACTACCCCACGGTAAAACTGCAATTTGATTAAACTACTAACTTAACCATGTAAATAAACCAAGTGCATCAAATGATTTCTAACATTAAAGGGGTGATTAATCTTTAATCATATATTTAATTGAAAAGTATTTGTGCTTATAAATTATTTCTCAAAATATTAAACTTAGTAAATTAATTAATTCATTAAAATATTATTAGGCATTTAAGATCTAAATCTTAATAATTTTTGACTGTCTTTTATTGTGTAATTTTTTTGATACGAATTGATTAGAATAAAAAAAAATAATTAAAAGTTAGAATTTCAGGTGTTTTATTCGTAATCTAGAGAATATTTTTAAAAAAGGGTAATATTATTTATGAATATTTTAGAATTATTGGTGCTGTCTTTTACTCGTAAATTTCATGGGGTGTGACTTGTACTTCCTATTTTTACTTTAATATTTATTTTAACTCTTAATGAATTTTGTATGGAATATATCCTTTTCTTTTATTTTTCTCACATCCACCCTTTATATATCTCATTTAATATCAAATAATATATATATATATATTTAATATGATTAGAGTTTGATTTATTTTTTTATTTTTTTACCCTTTTAACATTTGTTTGTTTAAATTTTTCATAATAAAATTTTTTAAGTTATAAATCAAAATTTTCAATGTAGGTTCGAGTTTGATCATCCTTCAATATGATTGAATGAGTTTATATATATATATATATATATCAAGTAATTGATAACCAAATAGCATTGAATTATAAGAGAATGCGATGAAGAGGAAAAAAAGAGGAAAAGAACATCATGCAGCCGAAAGAAGAGAAACGGATTTGACAAAGATGAAGGATAAAGATTTTCAGACATAACAATATATGTAGTGTTTTGTCTGTTGCTGCTTTCTGAAACATCTCCTCCGACACTCTAGGGATTCTGGGTGCTCCAGTTTATTGACCATTTTCTTCGCTTGTTCTTGAAGGAAAGAAAAGCATCAAATGTCACCCTCTATTTCATTCTTCAGAATATACCCTTTACGTTTTAATTGATTTAATCTACCCTCTGCATGTTAAAAGTTCATGAATTTTTTCACATGAAAATTTTATTATATAATTTTATATAATAAAAAATAAATATTATTTACGTGTTGATGATATAATCCTATGAAAAAGCTTATTTAGCCAAGATTTATATAATTGTTATATATTAAAAAGATAGTTTCATTTCGTTTAACATAATAAAAATTAAAAAATATCATTAACAAATTCATATATACCATAATTTCCATAATAATTATAAGTAAAAGCAAAATTATTAAAAATATAATTGACGGGTAAGATTGAGAGAAGTTTGAAACTTCTAAGGGCCCTGCAATAATATGCATGGAATTGCATCTGTGCAATTGGGAAGAAGGAGAGGAGAAGACAGGATGCATGGGTTCGGTGATTAGACACGTAAAGCTGAAGTGAGTTGTATGATATACGAATGAAAACCAACGGTACAAGCTTCTAAAAATGAAAACCCACAGGTCGAACAAGCAGGCATTGGGGAATATCATATGTAGGATTTGGTTTGGGTGGTGGTTCTTTTCTGAACGTTCTTCCAACATGGCGAGATCTAGACATCATCTGTTTTTGGGCTTTTTAAGTATACAGAAAAGAAACCAAGCAAATGCATTGCATCTGAAGAATAGAATAGAATAATAATGTGTCGTGTTCTTAGAAACTTCATCTTTCCTAAAAGTGGGTCGGTAGCATATTACATTGTCGGCAAAGGGTCTGTGTGTCTACACATATATATAGATATGGCAGCCTGACTAGATGGCATCATCTGCTCCTTAATGATGGCTCTTTTTCTGTTGTTTTTTCGGGTTTGTTAGGCTTGTAAAAGAAAATGTCAAACTGAAAAAGCTCGCATATCAACCCACTTCATTAACCTAAATGGTTGGTGCCTTCTTGTTGATGATCATCTTTCTCTCTTCTTTTTTCCTTTCCCTTTCGTACGATTTTAAGTATAAATTAAAATAAATAATTCCACTAATCCATAAGATTGACATTTTTATCTCAATAATCATATCATCTTAAATTAAATTATATTGAATCCAATGAGATTTATTTATTATTCAGATTAGAAGAAATATAAAAATGTTATGTGATCTCAATAATATAAAGAAATTGATCGCATAATTTTTTATCAAATTGACTCTAGAATCATTCAAAAAATTTATTTGAAAGGTATTTGATGATAAAATAATTGTTAATTGTAAATTTAAATAAAAATTTTGAAGTGTTGTGTAGATATGCTTTGCATAATTTTATAATATAATCAAAAACTACACCAAATTGATATATTTATGCTATGAACAAGTTACTATTTAAGTAATATATTACTCTGACGAAAATTCTTATGAAAAAATGGGTTAAAAAATTATATTGTTGAAAATTCTATTGGAATTTAAAAATGTATTTAAATGGTAAATATGTGAAAAATGAAAAAGTTCTCTTAAAAGATCTTATTTTCTAAAACAATTATGAAGATAACATTTTCTAAAATTTTAAAAAAGTTTATTATGAAAAGCTTTATATAAATCTAATATAGATTTATTATTAAAAAAAACCATTATTTTCATCAGAAAATTTAAAAATCATATAGGTAAGTACTAAGTACCCCCTGAAGGGTTGATGTGAGTGGACGGTACATTATTACTAAAGAACAAATTCAACGGTTAAAATGTTTATGCTAAAAAGAAATTTTTTTTAAAAAAAAGGCATGTTTGTAAAATCTTTAGTCATCAATTTGCAATCAGTTATTTGAAGGCGTTAAATGTTTTAATCATGAAAATTATTGGTGAACAAGTGATCTGGAACAGTACACAGGACCGTTATCAGAGCCCAGAAGTTGATAAACTGTTTGTGATGTAAACAATTGATTGATAGGTTGGAACTCAGGTCAGGTCCCCTGGCCTGCACTATACACTCTGATAGGAGGAATTCACAAAATGGGGACATGTCCGAGCCGATGTTTCTGTTTAAACAAGGCTAGCAAGCTACAGCAGTACAATACATACACCCCCCCCCTCCTCACCACTCCTTTCCTTTCCCAACTCGACTCTTATTTACCCTCCTCTTACCTTAATTATCTGACAAGTAAAAAATTAAAAATATTTCTTAATCTGTTTTGTGGCTCATTGCTCTTCTAAATAATACACCAGATTTTACAGGGTTAAGTCCTACTTTTCCCGACTTAGCCTCCTTACAACTACTGCTACTCCCTAACTTTCTACAACGTTTACTCGTGTTAGAATGTAGAGAAGGATCAACTCCTTCAACTTCTATGGGTATTTCATCCCAGGAACCTTCCTCCATCACTGGATCTGCAGGATCAGTTTGAGGCCGGCTTGCTTCAGCTGAATATCGTGTATATAGGGGGGACGAGGATGATGATGAAGAAGCATCCGAATCGGATGTATTCCTCCAAGAATTCCAACTTCCAAAAATGAAATCAGAAAGGTCCTCGGTACTTGACGAATCTCGGGTGCTATCAGTACAGCATGAACCCTCATCAGAGTTGCTGCTTGTAAAAGAATAATTGTCACTTGATGAGTCCTCTTCTAAAATCCTTTGAAGCCGGTGGAACTTGAGAAAGAAAGATTCAACACTATCCGCATTATCTGAAGGAATCGAACTAGGGCTGAATTGGACAGCACTGGGGTGAGAAGCCCATGATCTTGAATTTGATGAACTACTCTTTGCAATGATTCTTGAATGACCGTTTTTCATTTTCAGATCAGGAGATACTATTGTGTTCCTTATCAATCTTGGAGCCCTCGGTGAGCACCTGAAATAAGATTTAACTGGTTAACCACCAAATGATAATGAGTTCTCCGAGAAAAAAAAAAACCTCCTGTGACGCGTCACCTTGCATAAAGGAGCATGTAAGCGCCTTTGGTCAAGACCCTTTCCAGATCCACAGCTGTTACCTACTTAACCATGGCCAACACAAAGGATTAAAATAATCAAGCGTCTAGCCAGATTGCATAAACATAGAAAGAACAAGTAAGTCAAAGGCAAGAGAAACTAATTGTCAAAGCTCAACTGCATCCGTGTCCTCCAAGAAGTTCATGAAACAATAAATTTAAGAAATATCATGACAAAATGCTCGAATTTCCATCCAAACTGTTTAACTTCAAGAATAGTATTAAAAATAACTTCGAGTCAGCTAAAAACTATTGAATTCTCACAATCCATAAGCATGCATAGTTTCACAACGCCAGATGAAATTGGAGGGTCAGATGTCATGAAGGGCGAAGGAACTTTAGAAAGGAAATGCATTTCATGTAAAGAACCAAGAGGCTATCACACAAACATGGAAGGGAACTGCCGGTATGTCAGACACTAACAGACCCTAAAACTAGAGATCAACTCAAAATCAACACTGCATAAAGGATCAACTAATACCCAGTTACAAGCTACAAGAAGAGTACATCAAAAGTGCTGTAATGCCAGATAAATATGCACAATCAGAATAAATGAAGTACAAGAATATATTTGACGAAAGCACAAATATACCAAACAAAATGTGTTTTCCAGGGCATCAAAAAGAATTCTTTCCAGGATGTACTCAAAAGTATTGAACATACCGTGCTGTCATCAATCTTGAACCACTTGTTCTGGATATTTTTTACGTAGCACACATAGTGACCAGAAAATGAAGCATTCATGATATCCAAGTGAACAACCACTCCATAAAGTCTATATATGGGTGATTTATCACTCGTACCACTCATATAGGGTGCTAAATCCAGGATCTCTGGGAAACTAATAGACTTGTTCAGCTTTCCAAATTTGCCCGACTGCAAAGTTGAGCGTGTCAAGGAAATGAGAATTCAAAAATACCATCAAAGAGAGCATCTTTATTAGCAAGAACTTACCTGAAAGCGCTTCAAAGCAATTGTAAGGATATTTGGAGCCTCCAATATCGTTAACTTTTTCTTGGCCTTCTCATAGGATTTACATCTGAAAACATTGACAGTAATAACTTAAGTAAGAAAATTTAAAATCAAAGATTCCTTGTGAACCAACAATCTACTAAACAGCTAGAAAAGGGAAAAAATTGGACAAGCATGATTTTCTTTGCAAAAATTCTATAAACTTGTCATTGTAACTAAGATAATTTTGCAGTAGAAGTTCAGACTCTCGCTGCTACAAGATGCACCACTTTATGTGATAAATACAAGTTTGTCAATGCCTATTCTCATGTGATATTACAAGTGTCAATGAGCAATCTCATGTGATCATGTACGACAGCCAAACAATCAAAGCTCATGCTACAAGAAGAGAACGTATCAAGATTCAGGTGAAACTTGACCAAACATAGAATTCTAATCAGAAGTATCGTTGCAAAATGAAAGATGGATGAGTTGGACTTACTGCTTGACCATTCATCTATCACCTCAAGACATTATGCTGTACTGAAGTAATTGATAGATAAATTGAGCAGATAAAGAACACATCAAAACATTTTGTAACATAATACTTTACCATAAACACAGCTGCCCCACCACTAAGACCTACCCGAAACCATAATTCTTGAAGATAGAAATAATCCTTTGCAAAAAACAAATACTCGGCAGTCATGAGAACCTAAAGCCATAATGTGATAGACAGATACATCAACTAAAGGCTATGCCATAGAAAGATATAGAAAAATAATCTGACCTACCTGCCACATTGGTATTTGTTGTCTCCATCTAGAATCTCAGTACCTGTGAACCTTTTTAGTGCATCCTCCAGCTTCCCTATATCCCCTTCAATTTCAACTGTAAGATCCATCATCCTTTCATGCCGCTCTGATTTGTAATGGCACTTCAAGCATTTTATCTATATTGATATTTTTGTCACAGTTTCAGTTTTTTCCTAAAGCTACAATTTTATAAAAAAGGGAAGAGTTTAACATCAAAGATCTTAAAAAATGCTTTACCTTTGAACGAAGGTAGCCCCCAAAAGTAAGACCTATGAGAGTAGTATCCTCTTCAAATGAACCTGATGCATTCATCCTAGCTTCCTTAAGGCAAACAGATTGCATTGTATCAATGGCATACCTGTAAATTTTATATCGGTTACCTCAAGAAATAAAAAAAAAAGAGCATAAATTCATAAAATATGGATAACTTCTGTGGGCTGTAGAGCTTAGAGCAGCTCACCTTAGGAATTCATGCGCATCTTCTTCTCTCCCAGTACCCAGCTGACTTCCAATGTTCTGTAGCTGGCATAATATTCCAATAGGAGAGAGAGGAGATTTCCCTTGCTTTGCTTTCAACATTAAACCCTCAAACTCACAAGTGAAGCACCATCCCTTATTGACACCTGATATAGAAAAGAATGTCCTTGATAAGCTTTATTCAATAATTACCATAACAAATGCTCCTCAAATTTTGACTTTACATAGTACTACGATAAGAACATACACTCTTTAGAATGGAGTCCTTGGACAAAATAAGAAGTCAAAGGAGGAGTAAATGCCAAGCATTGAAGGACAGCATTTGCATAACAGCTGCAAAATAGAATGCATACATGTTATCAACAGGTTGAGATTAATAAAAGAGTATAAAAGATTTGAGATTTCCTGCATAAAGTGAAAAAATGTGGTACATGTATGAGTTCCTGTATAAAGTGAAGTGCTTGATAGTTTCTTTGACACCTAATGCTGAATTCCCATGAAATAACGTCCATGACTAAATGTTCCTTAGAAGAGTAGCGCATGCCAGTTTGATGATTAAATAACATGGTATCAGAAACAATTTGCTTTCTAAGAATGCAGGGGAGAAAATGATATTTAAAGAAAAAAATTTTGCAGAGACAGAAAGCAAGGTACATTCTTGAAATGATCAAAACTAATTGCTTAAAAATGGATAAATGACCAAATACTTGATTTATGCAAATATCTTATGTCACATAGGGTCATTTTGTTCTTGATTAAGCAAGACCATCCCATATACCTATTTCCACAGTTTATAAGGCCAAAAGGTCTCATTTCTTCCTTGCTTGAAGTATAAAGCTTTACGAACAGATCATATGAAAAAAGCCCCTGGAAAAAAAAAACCATAAGTTAAACACTTTAATTAATCGGAAGGAGACAATGGTACAGATGCAAAGTTAATAAAACATATAATCAGACCTTATCATTGTATTTCCCGCATTTAGGTCCTCTGAGTTGATCAACGACTTTCAAAACTGATGATTTTAGTCCACTAACAGAACTTGCAGATGAACTAGTTGTTTGTGAGAAAGTCACATTGTCAGCTTTGACATTAACAAGTTTTCCAGGATTAATGCTGGCAACTGAATGTCCATTTGCACCAGAAGCCAAATAAATTTGGGAAGAGCTAGATGCTACTCTGGACTTAGAGAGATGAGAATTGCTAACAGAGTCGCTGACAATAATATTTGTTCGACTAGAGATTAAGGACTGAGATCTAGCATAACCAGAATTTTGAACATTTAAATCAATTTTATGTGATGCATCTCTATTGCTCAAAGATTGAGAAGCAAGCAGAGATGATGATGACATAGATTTGAGCTCACTGGGCATTGAGTCGGTGTTGGATTCATTATCCAAATGACTAGATATCTCACAGATCACAGATGTCAAACTCTTTATGACTCGAGAATCTTTGCCAGGGTTTTCTGAGATAGGTGCTCCGTTAACAGGTCGATCAATTCCTGAAGCAGCTGAAAGTGTATCACCTGACACAACGTCTTTAGCCTCTGATTTTCGAGCATTTAATGAATGCACGGTACTTCCAGATATATCAAACTTAAAATGCAGGAATGACTCGGAATCAGATGATTTGTTCATTACAGCTCCAGAGGAACTAGACAGGTCTGAATTTGATTGAACAGCATTGCCAGGCACAACAGAGTCAAGACTCCTGTCCCAAAACCCGGAAGAAACTTGACCAGGCTGGGTAATTGAAGCCCCAAGAGAGGCACTTCTTTGATCCAGAGTGCTAGAAGAAACAGCTTGATTCTCTTCATCATCACTGCAGTGAGTTTTGCTCTGCTTTAACTTACTCAAATTTTTAGAACTATCTACATTATCAACCAAACTAGCAAACTTTGGAGAAACAGGCCTGGCTGGATCCACCTTGTTCAGTACGGGCTCAAGCACATTAGAAGCAGTTTGAGAAGAAATATGTCCATCTAGTCCCTCCAATTCATTTGAACTAGTACTCTCACCAGCAGAAAGATCATCAGATGATTCACCACCAGTAGGCACAGCAGAGAAGCCAGAAAATGAGGCGCTCGATGAGTCAGAAATAGAAGATAAATCTGGCACAGAATCTACTTCAATGTTCCCACCCTTCACAAGCGGATCTCCATGAGTACTGCTGGAATTAACTACTACAGGTTCCTTGGAGGATGTCTGAATTGGCGAATCCCTGGATTTATCATGGTATACATTGTGTTCCTCTTGCTCGGTAACCTTATGAGAAGAATTATCTCCAATATCATTAATGTCATAAGTGGCACTAGCAGGACGGCATTCTTCTTTGTGACCTTGTCGCCAATGGATGATTTGGCACTTACCAGAACTGGAGGAGATCGAAGTACACCATAAATATACAAAGGAAGCACAAAAACAAAATCAAAACTTTGTCAGAAAGAGGGAAAAGAGCAAGTATATGCGGCTCTACATGACGGTATCAAGCTTTCCTATCAAGCAAGGAAATGGAAGCCTAATTTGTAATCTATCAAAAAAAAAAAAACTGGATCAACAGCGCAGGCGAAGCAGGCACCAGACTCTAATTACACGTACCAATTTCTCGATCCTTAATGTCCAGCACCAGTTAAACGAAGAAGCATATCTTTGATGGGCCTAATTGATTTATCAGAGGATGTTTCACATGATTCATATCCACAACATCATCAATTTATTCTAGGTCTCCTTAACTAAAACAAATTTCGTAAAAAATCTTGTCGAAAATATACAAATCTCCAAATTGAACTCCCCAAGAAAATCTAAAACACCAATTTGGAAGAAAATCACAATCACAATATGCCCTAAGCAAATCAACTAAATTTCTAGTCACCAACACCAAAAACAACAGGGAAAAAAGGACAAATAACTCAAGAAATTAACATACCAGTATCTAACAGCTTTACACCGAGCACACCGTGTAGTAGTGGGACAGTAACAAACAGCACACTCATAATAGCTATTCCGTGGTACCGAAACCACACCATACGACACCTGTGTAGCTTCCAGCTCAGCCCTAGCTGTCTCTTCAGAAGCCAAAATCAACAACCGCCTGATCTCCTCACTTCTTGCAACGGAAAGCCGCCATTTCCGGCGAATGATATACCCGATCACAGGAAACACAATCGATAACACAAGGGCCAGGCTTGAAAACCCTAGATCCCCTGTTACATGCATTTATATCAACCTCCTTCTAAACTTGCCAAACACGCATCCAACTAAGCTCGGTACCTTACTCCAGGACATATGTTACAGAAAGTTTCCCTCAGCCGTCAGTGTGTTTATTCCGATGACCGGAGACGTCGAGAAAAATGGAAATTCACGATATCGGCGGCAATTTCAAGGTTAGCCGTGATTTGGCGGTGGACTGATTAAACGGAATGTCGTTTTCTACAAAGTTTCGGCGTTCGTAATATGGCCATCCATTTGTAGACAAAGAGATCTCGAGATTTTAGGGCTCTGTAAATTTAGACTTCAGATAGAGATGGGTTGAGAAAAGGAATAAAAGAGGGAAGAATTTGGATGCGGAAAATAAATAAAAGGGAAATAATAAAATTATTTTTCCCTAATAACGATTCTACTTAAAAGTTAATTAAAAATATATATAATAATAATAAAAAGAAATTTTATAGGCGAGGGAAAGGAATTTTGTTTTGCAGGCATCGGGAAGCGTAAATTCTTTGGTCATCAAATATTCGGTCCGGTTCAGTTCAGCGGGCTTGCGACAACTTTCCCACAGGACCGGGCGGTTTAGTTTGCTTTTATTTTACTACTTCAATTTTCCAGTTCGTAATAATAGTAATATTCTAATCGTATTGGTTATGGTTTTGTTTTTGTTCTTGTTCTTGTTCGTTTGAAAGGTACCTGTTTGGACGGTTGCTTGGTGGCGGCATGTGAAGGTGGTAGGGATTCTTTGGAACTTGAAACGAGAGCAAGCTTCGAGCTTTTTCCATTACATCCACGGCTGATATCGATTTGATCCGATCTTCTTATTTTAAGCTAAACAACAAAAAATTAACCACAGTTTAATCCATAATTAGAGCCAATCAAGACATAAATGCACTTTAATTATAGTTTACGTTTGTAATAAATGCAATTCGACAGTATATTTTTGACCCGAAACGCGACTTCCTGCTCTCGGTAGGTGATTGGATGGATACTTTCATTGTTTAATAAGGTAAAATACCACCTTCGTACTAGCAATTTAAATAATACTGGAAAGTAGGTTAAGATAGTGGTCGGTTAATTATAAAATATACAAAAAATAAATGCAAAAAATTAGCGGTCCAACCGGTTCAAAAGTCGGCTGGGATGCATAATTTTCTAAATCATTGACGCTTGACCTGTTTGAAGGGTCTGCAATGCGACCGTGCGCAGCTCGTTAGACCAACAATCCACCCCTTGCCATTTTTATTTATTTATACATTAATAAAAAAAATCATATAAATAGTGATTTTCTCAATATATATATATATTATTTTATTTCAAGATTCAAAATTAAAGATATCATATTGAATTTGTCTGTGTTTTTTTTTAAAATAAAAATAAAAATCTTGTTGTGGAAGTTCTACTTCTTTGAGACGTTTTTCCTTCGTCTTATATAACAAGCTTACGTGGTTTTACAGTAATAATCATGGAAATAGCGAGTAACGGTGAATCTTTCTATGGCATTATTTTATTTAGTAGGAATAAAATTAATTTCAAAAAAATGACTATGTTGCTGCATTTATCGAACTTTTCACAAGTGAATTTGTAATTGCATGAACCTGAGATGATTGCAGGGAGACATATTTGCAATGATGGTATGCAAGTGATGGATGCCAATCGAGTGCTAATTATTGCCTTATGATCGCAACAATCATAAAACAACTTAGCATAGAAAATGAATGAATGCAAATAAAATATGGGAGCATCAACCCATGGAATATACGGTTGCTTAATTATGCTTCTTTCATAATTAATAATAAAATAAAATTTTACCTTTTATATATATATACCCGCCCTAACTGTGGTCGCACTTCTCATTGTAAATACTTGCAATTTTAGGTATCCTATTAAGCAACCAAACGGTGCCGTAATGACTTCCAAGTACGAGACGTGATTGTAAATACTTTAAAACCCCATTTTTTCTTTAACCTGTCTCCCATTTTCTTCTCTCATTTTAGAAATCCAGTTTTTCCATATCAAAAATGGTTTTTGGCTAGATTCGTTCAAAAACCACCCATTTTTGCTTCCCTGCTGCAGGTTTTTCTTGTTAAATTGAATTCAACGTAAATCTAATCTTATGGGTCCTTATCCTTTTTTTTTATATTATTATCAAGGCTGCTTTATTGGATCTCGAATGTTTTTGGACAAGATGAAGGCCTGGATTTTATTTATTTATTAATCTTATAATTCACCTGGATATAGAGGGGGAAAGAGAGACAGATTCAGAAAATTAAGAAAGAATTAGTTTAAAGAGGTTGGAAGATAGATTCGAGGAGTGGTTGCTGTATCAGCAACGTCAATCAATCAACGTGCCTCTGCTCTGTGCATGTAGCTGTAAAAAGCAGGAAAGGTTTATAGCTGTATAGGAGAGATCTTAGGTTGACCATTATTCCCCGGAAAAATGCTCCTTCTTTCGGCTTTATCGACAACATGAACCCAGTTCCAGTCAACTCATCGTGAATAGCATTTTAAATTTCCAAGCCCCTGTCGCTATTACATCGGAGAAAACCAAAAGGAAAACATTCCACCATGCTGCCCTTTCCCTTTCATATTGGATTCATGCTAAGATATTGCTCTAAATTTTAAATAATTCAGCATTTCAATGAACAACTGTGAAGTAAAATTAGTTAGATATACATCATATTCGTTGCACAACTTAAAGAACATTAAGTATCTAAATATTTGGCGGTCACCCCAAAAACGCCAGGGTGGATGTCGTTTAGCCGGAGGAAATTTGAACGGCCATTGAAGCCAACGGCTTGCGTGAAGGAGAAGCAGCTCAAGACGCATAGTCAACCCACGCGACTGACTATTGGGGCGCCTGAAGAGCCGTCGCCTGTTTTGTTTTTTTAATTTGCTTCTCTGATACGTATATTCTTTCAACGTGCACAGTGCAGTTAGTTAATCTGCTAATATCTCCAAAATGCTGCAAAGTCACCATCAGCTGACTCAGCATCAGTCCATCACTCCATCAATCATGTCGCGAGACCACGTGATCGTGGCCGTTGACGGTTGCCAAAGGATCATGTACACCTTGAGATGGGCGCTCTGTGATCTCAAGCTCTGATTTTCTGTTCCCGAGTCCACTCAAATCTAACGTGGTTCCTTCCCCCTCTTCCACGCCCAAACCATCGCCATCGACCTCAATCCCGGCGATATGCCCTAGTTAAGCTTCGATCTACTTTACTAATTCTTCTTTTGCCGCTCATTTGATTACATCAATTAATAGTTAATTTTCTGTATTTGCGTGATATTGCTGGTATTATATCAATTGGAAAAGTGACCGGATATGCGAACTTGAATTGAATATATTTAGTTAATTGAATTACTTTATCTAATAGCATTATCATTATTTTCTAGAAAATATATAATTTAAGCAACATAATTTATTGTCTTGATTCCAATGAATTTGATATATGCAACTCCTCCCTCGCAGGGGAGCTTTTTTTCTTTTTTGAGACAAGAGGTGGAAATGCTTGTTATTGACTGCTTTTGGATCTATTGAAAGGTAAAAACCAACTTTAACCAATCTTTTACTTTTTCGATGATGAGCATTTGAAATGTGCGTGCTGATTTGCTCGTTTTTGGTGTCGTGCTTTTGGACCTATTGAAAGGTAAAAACCAACTTTAACCAATCTTTTACTTTTTCGATTTATCTGTTCAGACATTTGAATTCAATTTGTGCTAATGAATTTTTTCCCCTCGAACAAGGCCTATAGGGCATGATTTTAAACGTCATTCATCACAGACTACAGTTTAAGTTAATTGAAGTCATGCAAATAGTTGTTCTAGTTGTTGAGGTATTTAACTGCCGCGAGATGAGACTGGGTTTACACTTTTGGACAGCATACATGTTTGATTTGGATCATTGAAGATAACGTGATTGGTTTCTTCATGCGATGAGCATTCTCAATTATGTGATGGGATTCGTAGAGGTTAATTGTTGTTAGTCGCGGACTCTGTTTACTTATGCTTTGCGTTACCAATTTTGATGAAATTTTGTTCCCTTTGAATTTTTTTTTTTTTCCATTGTGTTTATTTTTGACTAAAGCCAATGCCCTTGTTATGTTTTGTCCATCTTTACTAATTCAAGTTGTTGGTTTGGAATATTAGGGCAATGCAGACCCACAAGGTTGAAAGTGGAGTTGAAATTAAACTCTGTATAGTTTCACTGTTCGAAAGGACTTCATTTGTTTGCACTACATGGCATAGTTTTAGTTTCACTGTTCGAAAGGACTTCATTCGTTTCCACTACATGCCATAGTTATTGCATGCTTACTGTGATGCAAGTTCTTTATAAGTCAAGAAACTAATCATTTGTGCTTATTCTATTTGATAAATTTCCTTGTCTAGCATTTTCCTTCGCATTGTTTTGTATTTCCAGCCTATAAATAGCACTCTTTCTATAAGATAGGAGTTTCTTGTTCAAGCAAGTGCAATAAATTCAGCCATATCCTCCAATTTCAATCTGATTATGCATGGTCGTTGTCCTTGATAGTAGAAAGAACCATATGTAAGCTAAAGTTGAGGCATAACTTGAGTTTGTAGTTTCTACTCTAAGATCATTCTTTGCATGCAAATCTGGTAAATATTAGTTAACTGCAACATTTTGCATGTTCATCAATTAACTAATTAGCAATATTAGTTCACAGTTATTTCATTTTGGAAAGCCAACTAGGAGTAAATTCTATCTCAGGCATAAAAAGTGTGTTATCCTTAGAACTTGAGATTTACGACTGCATGTAAGTCACAGAGATTCGCCATTACCCGGGAAAGTGTCCTAGAGGCAAGCATCATACTATAACCTTTGATTTCAGTGTCCTGGCTCATTTTTTATTTCATGTTCAGAATTTGTTTCCACTTTGAATGGTTTTTCTTATTTTGAACATTTTAATGGTGTAATATAAATTTCCATAACTTTTAACATCTCTGGGAACCAAAACTTTATCCGTATGATATTAGTAGCTGGACATGAAGCATAATCTGCATCCAATAAGCTACTCCAGTATGCCAAATATGATATATCACATCATATTTTAACATGATATTCTTAGAAATTGCAAACAACTATTACACCAACCACAGTGTGTCCTGTTATTATAGTCAAGGGCAAGGCTACTTCATCATGCCTCAAAGAGGTATACGTATGAATGCTCAATTAAGTGTATCTATCATTCATCACTTCTTTAAGCATTTGTTTCTTTTTCCCGAATTTTTTCTATTGTACAAATTTTTTAGTTGTAACGATGTTTTTCTATATTCTGACTTGTAATACATTTATCGGATTTTGATAACCCTTCCGAGTTTGTGTTTCCAGATGTTTGCATTCTTGACCTCTTCCTACTTGGATTCCATATGAGTTATTTACCATAATATATGCCTCGAGCAATGCAACCGAAACTAAACATTGGCTACTGCTGCGTGACAAGTTCATGTTTAGGGATTCAGAACCAAAACTAAATTGATTGATAAGTTCTGGTAGAACTTAGGAAGTTTCACATTCTGGATTCCCATTGACTGCATTGTTGTTTGCACATGAGCTAGTCAAACTAAATTGTTTGTTGCCAACTGGATATTCTTCCCTTCAAATTTACTTCTGAACTGTAATCAACTTAAACTAGGAATTTAAACGGTTTTCTACTTCTGAGTTTAATCTATTAAAAGTAAAAGATTTGGAGATATTTATTTTCCGGACTCTGGGTATTGGAGTATGCCCATGGTCAATTCGGATGGATGAACATGTTCATCGGGTTTGTGCTTTTATGCGTGCTTGACCCCCTGAAACCATGATGACCTGCATTTCTTCTGCCACTTTATAAACACTGCTTATTTAAGCTGCAATACCGTGCAAATCTCATTCAGTTAATGTCATATGAAGCTATTGTACCTTTAAAGTGATTTGCTACTAAAATCATTCTTGGAAACATAATGGATCACAACAGCACAAAACAGATAACGAATGGCTTACTTGCAAGTTTTTGTGCTGGAAAATCATTTAACTTCTCTGAACAACCAATTCAAGTATTTTCAGAAGTCAAACGGAAAACTAAAGTCAAAACGTTGATACAGGAAGAGAAATTGTGAAAAAGTTCTGTTATATGAATAGAGAAATAGGAAAGAACAATTAGGGGCTTTGGATCGTTAAGAATTCCCACAGGGACTGCTAATATTTGATTTGATTTGATTTTTCTTTTCTGATAGGATTCGCAGGAGAATTTTATTTTCAGAATAGTGTTTTTATTAATTTTGTGCATGTGATTTTGACTAGGGTAGATTGCTGTGGCACTCATAACGTTGATGTTCTTGGTTAGGAAGAAGACCAGTCCAACTGTTTTTGTGCACCTGTTTCTTTATATAGTAAACTGGGTAGCTTGTGTTACGTTAAAATTTATGTACTAATCTCAGTCCTATGAATGGATATTCTTGCATTCAATTTAACACCAGATGTTTCACAGATCTTACATATTAACTTATTAAGGTTGTACTGCCTGTCTTTTCCTAATTCAGATCAAAAGCATGTGGTAGATAAGGAGCATCTTTGGATGCTCCATTAAATATCTACCGTACAATCTTGTTCTAACATGGAAGTCTGCAGATGCAATCTAGGTACTTGTGTCCTGATAGAAAAACTATGAAGCCACCCCCTTGCCTATGCTGTTGCTCGTATAAATATGCGACAAGACGTTGTGCAATTGTATTTGTTGGCGTATCATTTTAGTTACTTATGGATTTTGTTTCTTCTTCAAAATTGATTGCTTTCCTCATCTGCTATAGGCTATTTATATGAGATCATTTTGCAAGTCTACAGGCGGGTCTGGTGGCTTTGGCAACATGCTGCTGCCATTAAAATGCTGACAGTTGTGCCTGAAATGCTCGATTCAAACAAACCGTGTAGATTCAATGACTTTATTCGGTAGTCCTTGCACTAGTGATTTGTCTTATTGATGGGCTTTCTTCTGTTGAAGGAAGAATAAAACAAAAATAATACAGCTGCACCCCGTGAATGTGGTGGGGACTTGCATTATCTAAATCATGGATTGGTCGACTGATATTTGTTGTGTTCCACTTTACGTTCTTAAACAGTTCTCTTTCCACTTCAGTGGACGTCTTCTTTCTTAATCCCCTATTTGCAAACTATTATTTATGTGATTTTATTGCATTTTTTCCCTCAAAAAGTAAATAATATTTCACCCGTAAATTGCATCCTCTGAAATCTGAATATTATCGACAAAATGCCTTAATCCTGATCAGGAGTGCACACGAGCTGCTCCCTTCCAAAAAAGAAGGCTGATAAACCCATGGATACTCGATTTATTAAACCTCTTCATTTCATTTATTGTGGAAACTAAATGGACGTTGCTGTTTTTTTCTTTTTCTTTTCACTTTTTAGGACTAATTCAGCATATAATCAATCATTTCGACTCATCTAAGCCTTTATTGTTTTAAATTTCAGGAAGGCTTAGATGTTCTTTTCGAAAAACAAATCATTAATTCAATAAAATTACAGTACACAAGTTAAAATGATAATAAAAAGAGGTAACAGCAGAAGAAAAACAGGCATAATTCATTCATTCATTCATCCATCGGAGGATAGGAGGTAACAGTCAAGCGGCCTAAAAAGGGACCCATAAAAGGCTCCGTAAATGCCCGTGACAGGCCGCATCCCGAGCATGATTAACCCATATAACAACAAAATTGTTATTAGCATTTAGCTGGATGGGTTCACGGGCTTATGTTACTTTTGAACACCCTTTAATTTTCCATTTCTCTTTGATACCCTTTCGTCTGTTCCATCAATGCTTCCTTTCTCAAGTTCTAACAAGGTCAAAACATCCTTCTTTATTATATATTTTGGGCAGACCACCTCATTCTTTCGCAGCAATTTAGCTTTCCTTGTCTTTTACTTCAACATCTGTATCAACTGCAATCCTAGAGCATACCTCTTCTGTTTATTTGTTTTTTCCTTTTCTAGTATCCTCCAAATGGGTTTTATTTTCTCTGTGTTTCTCGACAAATAGGTATTGCTTTGCGGCTTACAATGAGCGATGTAAACATCATTTTTAAAACCTGAGCAGCTTGGAGCCAAGAACCGTCTCGTCTTGCCTGATGCAATACAACAAATTCTTGTGATCAAAAGATTAATCCTGCATGGTCTGATCTATCTGTAATATACTATTAATTCTAAGGATCTTTTGGTAATTTAGGACCCATTTCTTTCACTATATATGCATGCTTTCTCCCTTACCATGCATGCACACACCAGTGGCCTACTATCACTACACTCTTTATCAGCTTATCCTCTTCCACTTCGATTCCTTTTTTTCCAGTGAGTCCTAGCAATGGACTCCATGGTTATTCTCAAATTCTTGCTATTTGCTCTTGCAATCTCAAGCACAAAAGCTCTTGACCCTTGTTCTCCCCAAGCACAAAATTCAGATCTCTCGGTCATTCCCATCTATAGCAAATGCTCACCTTTCAACCCACCGAAACAAGACTCGTTGCTCAATACAGTCATTAACATGGCCACCAAGGACCCATCAAGGCTCAAGTACTTGTCAAGCCTTGCAGCCCAAATGACCACTGCTGTACCCATTGCTCCAGCCCAGCAGCTACTCAACATCGGAAACTATGTTGTTCGGGTCAAGTTAGGTACTCCGGGTCAAAACATGTTTATGGTCTTGGACACTAGTAATGATGCTGCTTGGGTCCCTTGCTCTGGCTGCACGGGATGCTCCAGCACCACTTTTAGTACCAATGGCTCTTCCACTTACGGGTCACTGGATTGCTCCATGGCCCAGTGTACCCAGGTCCGTGGATTCTCATGCCCTGCAACTGGGACATCGGGTTGCGTTTTCAACCAAACCTACGGTGGAGATTCCTCCTTCTCGGCTTCTCTCGTGCAAGATTCTTTAAGATTAGTCGATGATGTGATACCCAAGTTTGCTTTTGGATGCATCAATTCAGTCTCTGGTGGGTCGGTTCCTCCCCAAGGATTACTGGGTTTGGGTCGTGGACCCTTGTCGTTAATATCTCAATCTGGATCGCTTTATTCAGGTGTATTTTCATACTGCTTGCCCAGTTTCAGGTCGTATTACTTTTCAGGCTCGCTTAAACTGGGACCATCACGTCAACCCAAATCCATTAGATTCACTCCACTTCTACGGAACCCACACCGGCCATCACTATACTACGTTAACTTAACAGGTGTTGCCGTAGGCCGGGTTCCAGTACCAATTGCACCGGATCTTCTAGCTTTCAATCCAAACACAGGAGCCGGAACTATAATCGACTCGGGCACGGTCATAACTCGGTTCATTCAACCCATTTACACAGCAATACGGGATGAGTTCAGGAAACAAGTGGGCGGCCCATTTTCATCTCTTGGGGCATTTGACACCTGCTTTTCAGCCTCAAATGAAGCAATGGCTCCGGCCATAACACTAAATTTTACAGGCTTGAAGTTAGTATTGCCAATGGAGAATAGCTTAATACACAGCAGCTCTGGACCACTGGCATGCTTGGCAATGGCTGCAGCACCAAATAATGTGAATTCTGTGCTGAATGTTATAGCCAATTTGCAGCAGCAAAATCTCAGAATCCTATTTGACATCCCAAACTCTCGTTTGGGAATAGCCCGTGAGCTATGCAACTAGCTAGATTTCCTTGCTTTTCATTTGTTGTATTGTGTCTTGTATGTTTGCCGAGTCGTGTTTCTAAAGCCACCTCCCCCCTTTAATAAACAAGAAAAGTCTTGTTTGTTGTATTCTCAATTTTATTTCATAAATGTTTATAAATGGGTGGTTGGATCAAATTAATGGTAATAACACTCATTTATTTATTTTAGTAATTATTATTTAGTATACATCTATTAATTTATATTGATTAAGGTATAGTTATTATTAATAATTAATATGGTTACTATTTAATAAAAATTAATATGTATTATTATTTTAGTAATAGTTTTATAATGTACGTGATGAATTTAGTATATATTGCATGGAAGAATTTTTCTTTATCAATATTAGTTATTAACTATTAATATATAATAATATAAATGTTAATTGATAATAAAAATGTTTTAAGTTAATTATTGAATAAAAAATTAATTTTTAATATCTAAAAATTAAAAAAATTAATAAAAAACTAATTATATTTTTAAATACTAATCAATTTTGAATGTTACCAAATATTATAAATTAAAAAAAATATTTTGATTGAATATTAATAAATAAAATAAATCATATTACTGAATAGCATACTAATCAGTAAATAAAGTAAATAGCAAAAATGAAACTAAAAGGTAAAAATAAACACAAATAATTGTATATTTATATATGAATGAAGCAAATAATTGCAAGAGAAAAGAAAGCATGCAGATTAAAAGGGCAAAGAAGTTTGAGTATTTGTGTTCTCAACCCCACCATTGATGCACTGCAACACCTTCATCTCTTAACCTTCCGTAAAGAGCCAAGCATTCCCAATAAGCTCTTCTGTTCCCATTTCCTTTGCCTCCATGTTCTCTTGGCTTGCATTCCATGAATAGTTCATCCACCAATCTTATTGAATTGCTCTCTATCATCTCCTCCACCACTTCTGCGTCTGCTTTCATCACCACGTAGTCCTCTTCCTTGACGTTCTTCCTCAACCAACCTGACATTCCTATCTCTTCCACTTGCGGGATTTCTTTTCCTGATGATACCTCCCCCACCGTCTCTATCTTGTACATGTCGAAATCTAGATTTCTTGTCGGGTAGTGCTTCTCAAACCACCCAATCCCTCTTCCTCCTTCGCTTTCCGGCAATCCTACGTCCATAAACACCCGCCTTGGATAGCTTTCCAGTGAATCGCCCATCAAGTCCGGTAGATATCTAGTCTTTTTCAAGTATGTTCTTGATTTTCTTGAAGCTGCTCGAGGCGGTTCGAGTAGTACATCTTCAAGGTTCTTCAAGGCTGCCTTTCTTGCTTCTGTCCTGTAACCGAGGAGCTTTCTTTGCGTGGTGGAAATGATATTAGCATTTCCTGTTTTCCTCATGGCCATTATCGTCGACTGGAATCTCCTTAGATATACTATTTTGTAATTGGATGGCTTGTTGAATAGAAAAGAAGGGTCGTCACCCAGTTGAACAATGGCAATTCCGCCAACTTTGAGTGTCTTGTCGATGAACTCTCGCGCAGAATGGAAGTTGTAAGTAAGAGCAAAATCGAACGAATCATCATTCATTTCCTTTTGTCGATCCAAGTCGGAGACAGAGATAAACTTCATATCATAATTATCGCTAAGAATTTGCTTAAAACTATAAATGGAATGATGACGTTCCTCGTTGGGATCGCCATTGGTGACAAAAACAGCTTTATCACCCGTCTTAATCAGGCCTTCGTTGATGACAAGATCACCAAAAAGCAACGGCAAGAGATCAAGATCAAAATTTGAATCATGGCCTGAAGAATATTCAGGCCGAACAACAGAAGAAGGTGAATGAGGTAGCAAATAAAACGGAGAAGAATCATTGAAAAGGTTGGAAGTACTAAACATGGTGAAAGAAACAACGATCAAAGACAAAACAAAAGATCGAGCAACAAGCCTCAAAAGCCTGGAATGAGGTAACTTGATAGCCAAGTAAGTATCACCATGAAAACTGAGGCGGCTAGAATAATACAAACGCACGGCTTTAAGTGCCTTGGGGTCCTTGGATTGTAAAAACTGGACAGCCATGATCATTGAATAATCTTCTTGTTCTTCGGCTAGCTAATTAAGATGATTTATGAGCTATTACTGGAAAAATGAGAACTATATATATGTATATATATTAATGTGAAAAAAGATTGAACCAGATAGGGGGGGAGAGAATTTACGTAGAGAGGAAAAGGAACTAACGAGTGCAAAATCTAGCAGCAGTGTGGTTTCCACCCACAAGAGAAACACGAGTAATTTTGATTCCAAACGAAAGCAATACCAATTGTTTCAGTCTCTGCACCTCCATCAAAGTTTTCTGGATTTTTAGCAGCCAGATCGAGCAATGCTTCAACCTGTTGCCACTAACCTCTGGCTTTGAGATGTTAGCGACCCATTTTAGAAAGACGAAAATCGATCAAGATGCCATGATGGAGGGAGAGAGGTCCTTGGATTTATCTGCCAAGCTTGTGCGTTGTTCTGCTAGAGAATTGATGTTGTGAAATATGGAAGGCGGCAAGATCCTGGAAAAAGACAGAGAGAAAAAGATACAGGGCTGCCAAGTTAAAAGGGAATCAAATGGGTATTATAAGCGTTCGGGTTAAGTTGCCATTTTAGATTGAAACAAGAACCGGTGGAGCTACGAGAAATGTGCATTGCCATGGGAGAAAGAATGCTGTCATTTAGGTTGATATTAATATAAAGACACATATAGATTCGGATTCATCATCAGGACCCAAATAAAGTGAGATGTAAATTTAGATTATTTCTGTTGTTGTTTGGTTTCCATATCTCACATTCAAAGTTTCTGTACACCTTAAAAATAATAATAAACAAAAAAATATATATTCATACATCATTAGATTTAGTTATTTTCATTTTTAATAAAAGTATTAATTAATTAATTATTTAAATTTAATTCATATCTTACATTATGAATTATCTTCTCTTTGTTTAATTTGTATAATTATATGGAACTACATCTGTTGGTAAAATATTATTATATGGAAGACAATGGACACGTTTTGCAGCAGAAGTTGTAAGAGTGGAGCCTCCCCCACATGAAACCCACCTTCAACACTTGAAGTGATGCTTCTCCCATCCATTAGCAATTCAACCCACCCATTATACTATTTGATTTCATGACCCTGTTGCAAATATCTACAAATTCATTGAACTATGGACACCCAGACCACTAACTATATCTTTATACCATCCCACTAATTATGTATATTAAATAATTTTTAGTTTTGCAGTTTAATTCATTAAAAACCCAGAGACGGAAGGAAGGAAGGAAAGGGCAAAGAAAATAAGGAAGACTTTTTTTTGAATAAAAGTAAATAACCTGAAGTAGCGTCAAAGTCAAACAAGGAAAGCTTACCATTTGACCAACTGTGTCCAATGCCAAAAATTTAGAACAGGTCGTCGGCCTTTAGGGCTCGTGTAGACCCCCGCAACCGCGTCTCGCTTCTCCATTCCCTCCCCTATATAAACCCCATTCTTCTCTCCTTGCTCTCCATGCACGATTCTTTGATTTCATTCATTCTTTTTTTTTTTTTCCTTACTTGGATTGATTTTTTCCTGCAATTGTCTAGTGGTTAGCTTTACGAGTAAAGGAGGGAGAGGAAGAGTGGTTTGAGTTTTTGTAAGGAATCAAATGGGTGCTAAAAGTTTCGTAGAAGGCGGTATTGCATCCATTGTCGCAGGATGCTCTACTCACCCTTTGGATCTGATTAAGGTCCGAATGCAACTCCAAGGCGAGAATCTCCCGAAACCGGCCCATCAACTTCATGATCTCCGTCCTGCTTTCGCTTTCAACTCCTCTGCTTCCGTTCATGTTTCTTCTCCACCGCAGCCACGTGTAGGGCCTGTCTCTGTTGGCATCCGCATTTTCCAAACTGAAGGCGTTGCCGCTTTATTTTCTGGAGTTTCTGCCACTGTTCTTCGCCAGACGCTTTACTCCACCACTCGCATGGGACTTTATGATGTTCTTAAACAAAAGTGGACTAATCCAGACACGGGAAACATGCCGCTGCTTAGTAAAATCACTGCCGGATTAATCGCAGGAGGAATTGGTGCAGCCGTTGGAAACCCTGCCGATGTGGCTATGGTTAGAATGCAAGCAGACGGTCGCCTCCCTTTAGCTCAGCGCCGAAATTATAACGGTGTTATTGACGCCATTACACGTATGTCAAAACAAGAAGGAATATCCAGCCTGTGGCGTGGATCGTCTTTGACAGTCAATCGTGCAATGATCGTAACGGCATCACAACTAGCGTCATACGATCAGATCAAGGAAGCAATTTTGGAGAGGGGAGTGATGAGGGACGGGCTAGGAACGCACGTGACTGCGAGCTTTGCGGCAGGCTTCGTGGCGGCGGTGGCGTCGAATCCGGTGGATGTGGTGAAAACTAGGGTAATGAATATGAAAGTGGAGGCAGGGAAAACGGCACCGTATAGTGGAGCAATAGACTGTGCAATGAAGACGGTGAGAGCTGAAGGGATTATGGCACTTTACAAAGGGTTTATACCTACAATCTCAAGACAAGGGCCTTTCACTGTTGTTCTTTTTGTTACGCTGGAGCAAGTTAGGAAATTGCTCAAAGATTTTTAATTTGATCAAACCATGATGATGATGATGAGGACGAAGATGAATAATTAAGGATTGTATTTTATGATGAGGTGGCAAATTTATTAGCTATTTTTCAAAAATTAATAATACGTTAATTATGGATTATTAGCATAGATGAATCATGAAAGATTTCAGAAATTGGATGATAGAAGTCATCGAATCAAGGTGATGGGTGGACTATCGAGATGATGAGTTCAAGGTCAGGCGGAGGTTTCCAACAGGCCAACCAACTCCAATTACATTAAATAAAACTCAACTTAACCATACAAATAATTTAACCGTTTCCTACTCGGTTCATGAACACCAAAAAAATCACCTACTTGCTATCAAATCAGCTTATACAGCTCAAATTGTTTCATCATATAAAATGGTTCGAGTATACATCAAGGGAGGATCGTCTTTCAGGATAGGCATCAAGTGCCTTGAAGCACTTGATAATCCCACAAGCTTCTCCATTTCCTAAGCAGCGAAATCAATTTCGCACATATTGCTTAAAGGACATGCTGAGAAAAACAAAAAGAAAAAAAAAAAAAAAAAGCGATCATGTGTGTAAAATCTACCATATCATTCAGTATCATCTGGAGTTGGTCCTCTGAGTCCCCTTGGTTTGTCTTCTTCATCCTTTACCTTTGTCGGAATTGTCTGGATTTTGACTTTCCAGGGATTCATGTTTCGGTACCTGGCCCCTTTTCTGGGTTAGGGAGTGATTGTGAGCTGTCCGGTCCTCTACCTTTATATGGATTTGGAGTAGAATGAACATCTGATCCCTGAGTCTTGTCTGGGTTTTGGGTTGATTGACGGGTTTCAGGTCCTTTAAGTTTATTAACACTTGAGAACTGAAGTGAACCTCGACCTTTATCCAGAATTTCACTGGTAAGCTGGCTTCGCCGCTCCTTCAGAAAATTGAGTCGGGTTGTCAATTTTGTCAAAGCAGAGGCTGTGGAAGCTGCCTGTACAGTTCCGGACAAATAAATTGGTAAAAAGTACTTTCGGGCCAAATTTTTGCATCATGCAACCAACCCACCCAGATAAGTATTGGATATTCATGCAAGGCCTTGCTAACACAATCCGAACAGCTTACCTCACTCCTGTATATAGACTTCCTAGAACTGGATGTAGATCTGGTGTTTTGAGCTGTATTCTTGTTCGGTAAATGAGTCGAATCATCCGAGACAGAATCCTGGATTCAAATCGCCACTGTTAAGGTTTGCACATTATCAGGGTACCTTTGACAAGCTATTAACCAAATTTTATGACACTCGTCACGTTTTTTCATCAATCTGATCAAAACAAAAGCATCGAGCTTTTCATAATCAACATGGTACCCTTCTTTTAACCTTTAAAAATAATACACGATTAGGTATTGTAGATTGTGGGGAACGAGATTCTTTTCTTTCCAACTGGCTGACTGGAAAGAATACGTGCAGTTTTTAGAAAAAAATCATGTCAAACAAGGGCATATAAAAATTAAATAGAAGAAATGCCAAACTCCTCAATTCGAATAGTGTATCAACTAACTCGGGCTTTTGGTTATATTGTCCGATTCTACGAATTTGACAAACTTGATAAAAATTGATATCGAGCTGTTGAACCGTTTCATCATCCATGCAATTTGCAGACACATAATCATTGAGGGCTAATCACGTCTTTAGCTGAATACTAATCTGTTAAAAATAGAATGCAATTAATTACCAATGTATACTTGCCTTGTTTGCAGATCTCCCAGGTTGTGAACCGGTACCAGCGTCGGTATCTTTCTGTTTATCTCTCCTGCAACACAACTACATTACCACTGCAAGAGAAGGGTTCCTATTTATATTACAAGTCAGAGCAGAAATATGCAAAGAGTTACCACCTTGCTTGATTGTTTGAATCATTTTTGGAAGCACTGTTTTGCTCACGCTGTTGATTGAGCTGCGTATTAAGATCATCAGCCTTTTGTTTCAAATTGGTGATATCAGCCTCTGCTTGATTTATTTCCTCAAGATCTGCCTTCAACTGCTGTATAATTCAAAGTTAAAAATCTGATGAATGAAGACAATTAAGAAGTAAGAAAACAAAACTGAACAAACCTTTTCATCAAGGATATCTGCAACAGATTGGCATCCCTGAGATTTGTTAAGTCCTGCTTCCAGAACTGTCCTCTTGTCTCTCTCCCTTTGCAGCTCCTCTTGCAGTCTTGTCACCTGTAATACATGAGTGCAATCAGGTATTACATATCCCCCTCCAGTGTCAAAATTGCAATGAAATTTATAAATCATTCAAGTATGGGCAAGTAATCACTTGCTGAAAACTCTGAAGCAACAGTAAATATGTCAAAAGATTAGATGAAACTACGAAAATGTCTAGACAGCATGTAATTCCAGTATCACTGTATGTTCATAATTTTTTTTCCAGCGCCTGCAGCCATCTCTCTACAACGATTGCATTGTTCCAGCTTCAAGTCCATGGATTGTTATAGACATTATGCTTATCATCTAACTTTGCATAGTAGGGTACATTCTCTGTTATATGTACCAAGCAAACCTAAGGTACATTTTCGTAACATTTTCATGAAAACTAAAGAGCATATAGTTTATTCCTCTTCCTCTATCTCCTGGAAAGGATATCAAACCAATAGGAGCAATAAAATTCATAAAACGCACCTTCACTTGCCTAGTCAAAAAAAAAAAAAAAAAGAAAGAAAATTCATTGCACAGAAAAGGTTGGAGACAAGAAGAAATCAAAATGACAACAAAAAGGACAGTGATATAGAACATACATCTTGCTCAAGAGCTTGGCGGCGCTCATAAAGAGATTTCTTTCGTTCTTCCAAGCTGGCTTGCAGGATTGCATTACTTTTAACCTGCAAGAGAAAATACAGTGAACTACTCTGAAATCCCAGAAAGCTTCTACTCAATTGCAACAAAAAGACATCAATTGAATTATGCACCTCTTCTGAAATCTTGTGTTGCAAATCCATTTTAGTAGCCTCCAGTTTTTCAATTTCAGCTCTACATTCAGGTCAAAAAGTCAGAAGAAAGTAGACCTTTAGGCAACTGATAACTATCTAAGCCACTAAAAGAACTTTTTTTTTTTCAATTCTAATTTTTTTTCTGAAAGGAAAAAATTCTAAACAAGATCAAAATATGGGGAGTTTGAAAGTTGTTTCATCGTTTTGATTCTTCAAGAAAATGAATTGTTCAAACTGAGAGGTCATTATCCATTGTTAAATGATTCAAAGGTTGACACCACTAATTATAATTTAATAACTGAGATAGAAATTTTATATTTACCAACCACTAAGTGAAAATAAAGTTTGGCTTGAAAAGAGAAGGATATATTGGATCAGAGAAGGGGTGTCAACTGGCAAGAACCAACTGGCGAAGGAAATGGAAGAGAAAAAGTCCAGTCAATAGTTACATGATTCCAGATAATACGCATAAAATGTTTCAACTGTATTTTCGTCATAATTTGGTCCATTATCACATCTTTTCTTTTTTCTACTTAAGTTAAACGGACACAATAATGAAGGCAAGTCCGGTAAAACATCCTCCTCCTGGTATGCAAATGCAGACTTTGAAGTTTCTCTGTGGCAAATTCCCTGTCTCGGTATGCAAATGCAACTGTACACTTGCAAACTTACACATGAACAACATGTAGACCAATTAATATTTGTATCTAATACATCCCACATTTATCCCTCTTGTCAAGATCTTGCTAGAAAGGTACAAGATAACTAAAACAATATATAATAGCTCAAAATGGAACATAAAAGGTGGCTCAAGCAGGTCAAGTAGGAAATGCTTACTCATCATCAAAATCATGATCAAGGGATTCCACAAAAACGTTCCTCCTCTCCTGAACTCGTACATGCAAAAAGAAAGGAAAATTAAGAACCTCTGACCATGCATTGTAAACTATGTACCCTAATTGAAAGAAATCAATTAAATATGAAAATCCAGTGTTCTTCTGCAAAAGAAAGAACAAAAAGGAAAAGTTTTGGCGGGATGATAACTGTTCATAGTAAAATGCCAAACCACGTCATGCAAGAAGTGCACTCACCGGGACATGCCCTGATAACTTTTGAAGCTGGATTTCAAGCCCGCATCCATTGGACATGCTATCAGATCCTGTGATGCAGGCAGATTGATCATCAGTTTGCTTATCCCCCAAACTAGTTTCGCTGGAAAGATCTCCTAATACTTCATCAGACCCAATGGATCGCGTTGCCAAATTACTTTTACTTTCACCCTGAATATTCTCACCCCTTTCTACAACATCATGCGAAGGTAAAGAAGTTTGAACTGAATTTGGCAACTCCTTCACGTTGGAATCATTATCTACTTCACAAGAGGTACGATCCTCACAATCCTGCATCTTTAAAGCAGCTACAATAAGTGCCCTACATATTTATTTTCTTTGATGAGAAAATAAAATGACTCTTAGTACAACAATCTTTCCACACACATTATATACACTTTGTTGTTACATTGTTGAAAATTATGGACTGCCTTTGTTTTGGTGAAATCGGATCATATTAAATGTACTTTATATGAAGGGGTTGAATTGATAACAATAGAATTGAGTTTATGGTATACTAAGATTGATGAAAGGATGTAGCTAGCAATGCTTTTGTATCTGTAGGTGATCAAGCCAAACCACATAAATTTCCATTTAAATCATTCCTTCTCCCCCTTTCCTAAAATTTTTTTCAAATCATTCAAGATTTATCATAAATAATATAGCTTTCTGTGCTAGAAAGTAAAGCAAACAGACCTTATTGTCTGACAAATTTCCATCACCAGAGTCATCATCATTCTCATTTCCACTCAATGAATCATCAATATCATCATCCTCGGTATATGCATCATAATCGTCTGATGCATCATGTTCCTCATCGTCTTCATAGGACTCATCATCATCTGTAACTTCCTCATCCTCGCTATCACATTCTTCCGAATCAGAGTACAGTCCAGGAGAAATGGAACCTTCCTGGGTAAGCTATACTAACCCATAAGAAGCATAAAGTCAAAAAACAGTTGTACAGTAAGCGGGCAATAAAATATGAAAAACAAATTCTTTCAGTTCCAATATTTTGATATGTTAATTGGCCATCATCACATTGAGCACGCCAGGAATGGGCTACATACAAGAACTGGCTTATACTCCATGTGCTATTTCACAAAATAGCGTATGTTTGCAAATACTAGTATTTCAGCTCCTCAAGGGGAATAGTATAAATTAAGGGATAATTTCTGCTGAGGACTAAAGCTATTAGTCAGGAAGACCACCAACTACTTGTGATCTCAATACGGCTGTTAGTCTTTTTCCATATTCATTTAGCTTCCGAAATTTCTAGAAAGCAAATCAAACATATTCCCTAATCTTTGAGTACCAATGATAACCTCCCAAATAAAAAATAAGCATGCTTTCAGGAATATAAAAAATTATTCATATTTCAAGCCATCCAAATAGAAAAGAATAATAAAGTAAGGCTTACATTGAATATCTTATCATACTCTTCCAATAAAGTTATGACAATGGCTTGAGCATGATTAGCAGCAGCAGCTGCTTGCAGAAGTTGCATGGAACCATCACCGCCCATATCAAAATCGCTTTGAAATTCACATTCACCAGCGAGAAGGGGACGAAGAAGTAAAGGTGCCATGCAAGCAGCAACAGCTGAAATGCTCATTCTATTCTCAGCTTTGTGAGAAGCCACAGATTGCATCATCAATAGAATCCTGAAAGTACAAAAACTTAAAATCACAGCCAAAGGCAGAGGACGGAAGGCAATACTTGAGCAGGAAAAAAGACAGATCACTGTTAAGTTTATAAATATAATGGAATAAATTTTCCATCTACTAAATGCTTTCTCTCCTCACAAACATGCATCAGAGTTTGCTGGACACAGGCTATTCACACACAAATTAAGTGCGGTTTAAAATCATTTAAATGATCTATTGATTTCAACAGAATACGAAACAACCAAAATGTCCCATCCAACCCTCTACCTTTTTTGTCATATTCCGTACGCACAAATTGTGTGCAGAACACAAAAGGTGCTAAAGATGTTTGATGAATGATGACATGCGAGTCAGGGTTTTTCTTTCATCATTACCTCTTCCAATTCTAAGAAACTAAATTTATAGATCATTCGAGGTTCAAAGCTAATGCACTAGTGGATGTTTGAAGGTAGAGTTACAACCAAAACATGCATGTTGTTAAAATAATTTAAAAACTAAAGCACAGTTGGCTGAGGACAAATAAGAAACTACAATCAATAGAAAAAGTTTACAGGAAATTCATGTCATGCCAAAAGATCTGTACATCCAATACAAGTAAATAAGAAAAAGAATTACCTTTCTAATAAGCGACGGTTTGGCTCAGGAAAAGTTTCCACTATTGCTTCTCGCATGGCATTAACTCGATTGTTATGGTCCTTCGCTGAAAATTGTGAAATAATCAGAGGATTGGAAGACGATGCAGAATTATATTTCAGCAGCTTGAATCAGCCGTGCATAAGCATTAAAAAAAAGATGATTACAACTTCAGCCTATAAGAATGTCTGCAGACTGAAATAATTGAGGCATCTCATCGAACAGGAATTTTTCCATTTGGTCCCTGTTGCGCATCTATTTTCCCACTCCCAATAGTAAGATGATTATTTTTTGGAAATAACACTTCAGGGTAAAACTTAAAATTAGGAGTTTTGATTACATGAAGTTTCCATGAAGAAAATTTAAAAAATTACTATCTGAAATGCACTCGTGACATTTCCAAACCACATTGAAGCACCCAAAAAATACGCCATTTAGTATCAGACGGAGATGAGGTAATAAAAAACGCACCACCAACAGACTTGCGAAATGCTTCTAGTACTGCCTTGCAGCACGATGCAGGGACTGGAGAGGATGGCAGTTCACGGAGGAAATACTGAAGAATAGCAAGAAGAGCATTGGAAAACACAATGTCTTATTATTCTAAAAACTGCATTGAACGCGACCCTAAAATAAAGTACCTTGACACAATCAGCAATCACATGTGCATCTTCCCCCGGCAAGAACTCCGTTTTCCCTAATTTACAAACCATGATTCAACACCTTTAAAGTATTAAAGAATAGCTAAGAACTAGCATGCAGACATGAAATATGCAACTGCCTTCGCATTTCATCTACATTGCTCCCTAAATGAAAAGGGCTTCAACCATATGATAATATTTTACATTTTAGAAGCTATTTTTAAATGTTAATTCAAAGAAAATATATTAAACTTTATAATAGTGCACAGAGCGAAATTATGTTTGGCAATGGGGAAAACATCATGGATGATTTAAATTTGGTAAAACAACCTTGTTCATACTCCCGAATTCGGTGCTCCACATCATCAACAGCTGCAGCTTGCCTCAAGATTCCTTCGACTTTAACCCCTGTTTATTCTTTTTAGTTAATCAGACTCGAACAGTTGGGAAAAATAGAACTAATCCGCCCATGTTAACCAATAATGATAGAGGTCTTCCTCGTTTACTGGAAAAAGAAAAAAAAGAAGACATGAAGGCCTACCATGCTCTTCTATGAACCTAAGAGCCTTTTCTAGAAAAGATGGAGATCCATCAACATCTTCTAAAGCAAGTAGAACTGGTCTGCCAATTACAGATGCTTTTAGAGGAACTTTTTCCTTCACTGCAGGGAATAATTATAACAACGCATCAAATGTCCCGTTCAAGTGAGGAGAATAAAAGAAGTTTACAAGTGTATTGCTTCATATAAGAACTCATGCCGCAAAGACAACTCTCTAACGTTGACATGCCTATCGATTCTGACATTTCTGTCCCTAAATTTTATTATATATGCAAAAGGAAATCAGAAGAATTGTCTAGAAGGCATGAGACAAAACCATGATCAAATCCTGTTGGGAAAGGAGTATGGTCCTTCATTCCATTGCTTATAATGATTGATCAACTAAACATCAGGTTTCTTGAAATTATACTCCCTAAAATATTGGCCTATCATGCTTTTGCTGCGCAAAACTCTAAGGTGTTGACGAATCCAGACAAAGATATAGAATATTGAAAATAACTGTGACACTGCCAAGCACAAAATACAAATACAAATTACAAACAAACAATACCTGGTAACACGCACTGATCAAAGGCTCCCTCGGCACTCTCAGTCTGATCATTCTTAAAAATACCATTTTGTCCCATCATAAGTGCAGCACTTGGTGCTTGTGACAGGGCATTTTCAAGGGCTGTCTTCCAATCATATAAATCTTCCATCGTTTCAGCCTGAAGTATAAACAACTAACCAGCCGTCAGATAAGAAAAATTTTAAACAATGCCAATAGAAATAGGTATAAAAACGGTTCTTTATTCTAGCTTCTGCCGGTGTTATTCAATATTATCATATTTTCTGAATCTAGTAAAATTATCCTACTGAAATAAAAAAATTATATTCTTTTCTCTAAAAGGTTTGCTTTTTATTTATTTATTGCCAGATTGAGGTTTCATTTCTTTATGTGTAATAGAGCAGTTCTTCCAACAACTTGAAGTCTGGTCACTTGCCATTGTTCGATTTAAAGAATTTAAAACAAAATTGTCAAGTTTAATGCAGTGCCAAGCTAAAGCCCGAGGAAGCGCCTCAGCTTCAGCTCTAGAGAAGTTTGAGGAACCCCTGAGTTAAAATCTAGAGAAGTTAAAGTCCTCGATTGATTTATTGTACAGTCCTAGACGAATCTACTGAAATATATGTGCAATCATACAATGGAAGGGAAGTTCAAAAAAGATCAAAGAAAAGTAATAAAGAATCACCTTAAGAGTGAATGCTCGCCCATCACGACCATCAGGGAAGAGAACTGTCAATAGCTTTTTGTCTGACTTCACTACCACACTAGAAATCATCCAAATAGAAACCTACGAAGTTTAGTAACTAGACCTGATTCTGATGTGGAGACATCAATGAAAAAAAAAATTACAGGTTATAAATATCTAATTGAAACAAGCAAGCCAACCTGCCTGAATTGTTGAGTTCAAGACCACCGAGAGTCAAGTCCACTTCATTTCCTTTTTGAGGAACAGCACTCTGAAAAGTTCAAACATAAAGGGATACAAAACCATAATTGCCACCAGCATAGAGGAAATGGATGAACTAATTAATGCGTCTTGTGCATTATTTATTCCTATCCGTTTCTTAAAAATGACTGGTATTTACCAGGGCGACATAAATACTCACTGGATCGCTTCTGAAGAAAACCAGTGAAGTTCGTGTCAGAATAAACCACCTTTTCTTCCAGGATGTCCAACCAATTCCTATGGAACAAAATCAGAGAACATGATTCCAGAGTTGGTCATTGCCCTTTTTATGCAAGAGACGCCTCAAAATCTTTTTATCTCAATGTAATTGCACATCAAGGTGAGCAGCATAGACAAATTTTTAAATTAAACGCTGTTAGTTCTGAAAGCCACTTGTTACGTCATTTTTCACGACTAAGCAAAGAATTGAAATACACCTTTGGATGAAATAAATAGAGGGCCACTCTTGAAGATCTGCATCACGAATCACAAAAATTAGACTGCGCGATGTCAAGGTGCACAAGGAAAAAAGGAAACCATCAATAGAAAGAAGCAACGGACTCTACCAAGCAAACAATGGCAATCGTTTATTCCAACACAAATTTACAATTGATAAAACAATTTGCGAGTACAAATTCATGCAAACAAACATGTGCATTCTAAAGCTTATTTATTACGAAAAGAAATATAACATGAGAATGGTGGCCGTTAAATATGTCTTTTATTAATGAAATTCCATTATGCAAGACTATGATATTCCACATTATATGAAGCTGGAAATATGAAAGAACAGCAAACGAAAAAAGAAAAAAGAAAAAAAAATCAGAAGTACCATATTTCCTGGACGTGAAGCTGCATTATCAGGCTGCCCCGTTGGCGTAGGTCCAGGAGGATCTCCTCCCTACAAGGGAAAAAAAGCCACAGCAAACCATTAAATTAATTTATTAAAAAAAAGCGTCGCAGGAACCAAACTAGATTATTGCTAATTACATTTCAAAAGGTAACGAAGAGATGAGACTTAGACAGAAGAATTGAGTGAAAAAAAGAGAAGAAAAGGAAAAAAAGTAGATAACCTGAGACAATTCTGTGTTAACGCTCTTATTAGTGGTCATAATGGCTTGATCCGACAAAATCACATCTCCGATCAGCCGATCAGCAACTTAAAAACAATTAAATAAAAATACAATCTGCAACAGAAACAGCCAAAAGAAAAAAGTAAAAGAAGCTGAAATCTCACAATGCTGATCGTGACGAGACGTAATAATGAAATTACATAAACAGCGAGATTAGATTGCAATTACATGGAGCTTCAAAGAGATTGGAGAAAAGGAGAGGAAAAATGTACCATGTTTGGCTGGCATGGAGTTTGGTTTGGTAGCCACGGAATGGCAACGAATTTTCTTCTCAAACGGGAAAAGAAAAGAACTGCCTTCTCCAAGGAGAGCGGGGGTATCAGCTTTCCTTTCCAACGTGCGGTCATTTGGACACGTCATCCTTATTCTTAGCTTGCTTCTGTTTGTTTTTAGTTTCTCTCTCTCTCTCTCTCCTTTAAAATGGAGGGAAAATAATTTAGTAATTTTATTTCGCTTGTAATATTCGGTGCCTTTTTCTTATGAAAATAATCCTATTTTATTTAAAATTTCCCATTCTTTTTATATTTAAGTAAAGTATAATAATTTATAAAAATTATTTAAAATATTTTATTTATGGTTTGGTTGGAGACAAATATCTCAATTGTAATTTTAATAACGTAGCCTAATCAAGTTAATACCTTTTTTTTATTGTATAGGACCATGAATTTGATATTTATCATATATTTATGCTATTATATTGTTTAATTTCTACTATCTTAAATTTTATTTTTAACAATTTAATCTCATTTTTAAATTATAAAAAACTCTATAAATTATTATAAACTTTAATTAGCACAACAGCTATGATATTATTTTATGATATTTATAGCTTTTTTAGGTTTTTTATATTAGTTGAAATAACGATAACTAATAAAAAAATATATAAAATAAACACATTTTAGAGTTAATTATTCTAAGTATTGTAAAAAATGCTTTATATTTTTGTTTAATAATATTACAAATGCATTTTAAAAATTAATATGATTAATAATAGAATTCAATAATTATAACAATTTTATTGTTGGATCTTTGCCTACTATGTGATCTATGTAAAAATAATTAGAATGAAGACAATTATCAATTATCATAATAACATGTTAAACACAAATCTAATCGACATACCAAAAATACAATTCAAACTAGTAAAATTTTATCACATTTCAATGTTGTTTAAGAACAAAAATGGTGATACTATTCCTCCATTAATCAAAATGTTTTAAGTCAATCTTCACATATAAATAAAACTCATTTATAGAATATTTGTTGAAAATACACACCGAATAAAGTAGTATCATAACTAAAATTTGAGAAAAAATAAAGATGAAACACACAGATTTATATGAAAAAGCCTCCAAATAAATTAGGGTAAAAATCATGGACAAAGGATTGAAGAATTTTTACTAAAAGAAAATAAATTAGAGTTACAACACTCAAACAAATACTCTCAAATTTCTTCCTTCTTTTCTCTCTATTTTTCCTGTGGGATATAAGATTATGGGATAATGGATATGTGCCTTCCTCTGTCTATTTATAGGCAGAGGGTACACATATAAACCGTGTACCTGTAAATTTCTTTTCTTTTTTTCTTCAATTTCATAATTACGGCTCCACCACAGCTATGCATAATTGTCTCCTTCTTTTTCAAATGTTTCGACATTTGACTCTCCTTTGGTCAATATTTGTAGCTCACAATCTCCTACTTGAAAATTTGATTGAGGATCAATCAGATCTTTACACCATTCTTTCGTCCTCGTCTTTCTATACTACTTATACTTCTATCAGGCCACTAGAGGATCGACACCAGATAAACTTGTCAGTGATAACTGTTTTTATCATACAGTCTGCTAGGTTGTCTTTAGTATAAATTTTCTGCATATTCATTGTATCTTCTTCCACTTTCTCTCGAACAAAGTGATACTAGACTCGTATGTGTTTTGAATTAGAATGAATAGCTGGATTCCTTACGAGATATAAGGCACTCTGACTATCACATAACAAAGAAACATTTTATTGTTCATGCCCGAGTTCCTCCATTATCATTTCAACCATATTGCTTTCTTACTACCTTGTGTAGCTACTACATATTCTGCTTCTGTTGTTGAGGTAGCCACAACTGACTGCAGTTTTGATACCTAGCTCATGGCCCCGCCAATAAGTGTAAACACATACCCTATGATGGATTTGTTTATATCAAGATTACCTGCATAATCCGAGTCAACATATTCTCTAACAATAATGTATGATCCTCCATAACACAAAGCAACATTTGAGGTTCCCTTAATATATCTCATAATCCTCTTCATAGTATTCCAATGCTGTCTGCCAAGATTCGTCATATACCGACTTACTACTCTCACTGCATGTGCAATGTCTGGTCATGTACAAATCATTGCGAACATTAGACTCCCTACTGCTGATGCATACAGTACTCGAGACATTTCCATCATTCCTTATTTATTGCTAGGACACATACTGGAGAATAACTTAAAACTAACCGAAAGTGGGGTGGAAATTGGCTCATAATCTTGCATATTGAAGCATTGCAAAACCTTTTTCAAATAATTTTTCTAAGAAAACCAAATCTTCCTATTGCTTTCTGTCTTGGTGAATTTGCATCCCTATAATCTTATTTGTTGGTCCCAAGTTCTTCATTTTGAATTCCCTAGCCAACCACGCCTTCAATTCTTTGATATGATCTTTGTTGGGGCTTGCTACCAACATATCATCTATATACAACAGCAAGATAATGAAATCACTTTTACCAAACCTCTTGAAATATGCAAAAGGGTCTGTATTAAGTCTATTGTATCCAAAGCTCATGATGAAGGAATCAAATCTCTTGTACCAACACCTTGACGCCTACTTTAAACCCTATAGAGATTTGTTCAACCTGCAAACCAAGTTCTGCTTTCCTTTTTCTTCAAAACCTTCTAGTTTGAGCATATAAATTTCTTCTCCAAAATCTCCATGAAGAAAATCTATTTTCATATCTAGCTGTTCCAATGATGATGAGCTGATCATACGAATCTGGTAAACTTTGGAGTACCTCGTACAATTTGATGAGATGATCTTATATCTCCTTTGCCATTTTCTTTTCTTCTATACTGGATAAGATCTCATATGCAAGTACCAGACGTATGTTAGCTATAGCATTATCATCCATCTCGTTCCATGTATTATCATCTATGTAATCATGTGTCATTTCACTGATCATTGTCAAATAACCATCTTTTCTTAAAATATCCTTTATTTTTAATTTCTATCATGAGAAATTTCTCTCGTTAAATTTTTTGATCTTAAATTTTACCGTCATTGCTTTTATCATAATTTCACTGCTTGTGATATAATTTAACTTATTTTCTATTATGGATGATCGAACTTAATAGCAACCACATAGCATACGATAAGTATATATATACATGTGAATAGTATCATAAACAATAACTTGCTACAATGCCCGCTACAGTACATCTGCTACATTGATCGCTATAATATTTTGCTACAACCCTTTGCTATAATGATAGCCCAATAAACTGCTACAGTACCGTCATCTTTCAAATGAATTTTACTATTTGATACTGTTCATTAATTCAACTTTTTAAGTCATTTTTTTGAATGAATCACACCGAAAAATTTCTTGTAATTTTTCCTTTCTTTTACCATGTTCCTTTTTAAAAAATTGTCTTCAATAAGAATCAAAGCTTTGATACCACTTGTTGAAAATAAGGATCAAATAAAGCAGGGTCACAACTAAAATTTAAGAAAAAATAAAGATAAAATACACAGATTTATATAAAAAACCCTCAAATAAATTAAGGTAAAAACAATAAATAAAAGATCGAATAATTTTTATTAAAAAAAAATAATTTGGAGTTACAACACTTGAACAAATACTCTCAAATTTCTTCCTTCTTTTCTCTTTATTTTTTTTTGTGAGATATGAGATTACGGTATAATGGACGTGTGCCTTCCCTCTGCCTGTAAATAGGTAGAGAATACACGTATAAAACGTGTACTCAGCTGTAAATTTCTTTTCTTTTTTTCTTCAATTTCACAATTATGGTACCATCATAGTTGTGCACAATTGTCTCTTCTTTTTCAAAATGTTTCAATGTCTGACTCTTATTTGATCAATATTTACAGCTTACAATATTAAATATATATTTTAGAGTGAACAAGGTCCGCAAAAACTTTAGCCTCTTATGCTTGTCATAAACAATGCATAAGCTTATATGTTATGATTATATGCAATCCTTTATAGTTGTAACAAAAACTCATAGAAGGAAAGATTGATAGAAAACTCTTATTTATGGGCTCAAAAAGATTCAAAAATAATTT
>CANYBF011618218.1:0-11789 GCA_948192965.1 Dalechampia spathulata | reverse complement strand
ACATTTGGCATGCCAAGTGTTGTGTAGTGAGTATAAGGCATTCTGTGTGTACAAAATGCACAGAATAAGTCGATAGAGGTGGTGGGCCCCACTTGTGTACTATTTTGTATGAATAGTGCAAAAAACCCAAAATGCCATATTTTGCATTCTGTAAGCCCTGCCTCACGTAGGTGGGAATAAAGTGTGTTCTGTATGCACAGCACACCCAGAATAGGCTAATGAGGGTGGCGGATCCCGCTAGACGCCATGGTGGGCCCTACCAACCAAGATGTGCCCTGTGCACCGGAATGCACAGGGGAAGCTATGGAGGCATGTGTGCATAATCGGGGTTGATATCTAGGACTAATACCAAGCCAAATCAACAGAAACCCGATATTGCACTAGTGTGAAAAGTCAGGGTCAACAATATGAAAGAAACAGAATTGAAAAGCAAAATGTTAAATGAGCTCATATGTAAAGAATCAAGTTATGTTATAATGAAAGACCTAGTAAATGCGCATTTAAATGAAATGATGGATTAAGGAATAAGATGGATAATGCATAGCATAAATGCATTCTCATATATATGCACTATTCATAATTCATGGCATACGATATAATATGATGTGAATTCATGATACGATTAAATGATATATTAACTTCACTTGAATATTTATTATGGTTGGAATTTCATTATATTTTACAATAGTCATGCTAAATGATTCATACATATATGACATAATATACAAATGAAATATACATGTTGTTTGAAATGTATGACATAATGATTTCTTGGCATCAACATTCATGAAATATAAAATGCCTTAAGTTTTAATGCTATAACTAGCACCACTGAGTTTTATACTCAACGTTTGTGAATTGATAAACACAGGATCAAGTAAGGCCACCAAACCAGAGCATTAGAAGCAGCAGCTGGAAAAATCCATTGAGTGTTAGTAATGATGAACTTTCCAGACTTCTATTAAAGAAATAATGGTACAACTCTTAAATAAAAAATTTAGTAGTATTTTAAATATTGGGTTATTATAATCATGTAATAATGTGAATAACTATGACACTAAGTGATAAAGACTTTAATGATGCTTGTATGATAAACCAAGGACAGTTATCTAATATATATTAAAAAAATTTTTTTTGCACTTATTCAGGAATGTATGGAATCCTTTGTAGGATAATTATTGACTTTCTCAATTAGAAAGTTAATAATCATTCTATGGGAGCATGTTACGCAGCCAAAAGTCATGACATGTTTAGCCAAAAGTTGTGACATGTTATGTTACACAATAACTTGGCATAGACGCATATGCATGAGACGAGGGATTCTGATGAAAGAAAAAGAGTGAGAGATGATAGGAAAAGGCATGTTGGGTCATATAGTACAGGATTCCATAATGGAATCGTATAATATATTACCCTCCTACGGGAGATGAGTCTCGAGACATATGGTTAAAAAAAAGAGAAAAGGGGTTCAATGAACCATAAAGTAAATGCCCTCCTTCAAGAGATGAGTACCGGTACATACGAGGACCCAGCATGGTAGAACATTATGCATAATGATGAGAAAATAAAGGAGTGTGAGAGTACGGGAAAGAAAGAGGGAAAGGATACAAGACATAACATTGCATTTATATATGAGCGTGTTTGTTTGACAGATGGTATGACTGTATACTGCATATATGTTGTATGATTGTGTGTTAACTAGCACCACTGAGTTTCATACTCATCATTTATCAATTAATGGATGCAGGTTTTGAGCCTTCTGTTGAGGGACCCAAGAAGTGATTGGCAGTGTCAGCAGAGAGTTGGATTCTTCAGCAATCCTATTCTTGAGGTGGTTCTGGACAGCCGGGCATGCTCCCTTTCTTTTAGCTTATTATTGTAGTTGTATTAATCATAGAGGTAATAGACATTTGCATTTTTAGTGGTGATTTTATTCTGAGTTATTGTAATTAATCCAAACCCTTTTGTACACAATTATTCATAATGAATATATGAACATTTTTAAGGATGTTTATCCTATTGTACAATTAAGTTCCTTAATGATTGAATGTATGACAATATGTCTAGGAAATTTTATAAGTGGTAATTACTATGTGCCGCAACTCTGCCACCACCAGAATGCTAGTTGTCCCCATACAATATAGTTTTGTATGTATACATATCCCTTGTAGTGTACATGACGGTTTTCCATTGGAAGATCGTTGTGTATACTATGGGAGCATGTTACACCAAGTATAGGTTAGGGTGACATGTTTTAATGGTATTACAACGATGGTTTAGCTCACTGAGTTATGGTTTAGCTTGATGTGTTCTTGTTTTGTTTCCTAGGACTACTGCCTATGATTAATAAGCTATAGTATAGGTGTGTTGCTTATCCTTACTGCTGCTAACCATAGGACCATTGTTTATGTATTTCAGATTGGGTTTGATGTTAGATAGAGTGATTAATGTTAGTGAGGAAGGTGGGGGTAATTTTAATCCCTAAGAGAGTTTCTCAGGGATGAGAGATCGAGTGGGTAGGCAGCCAAGGCAGGAAGGACCGGGAGAGGCTAGTGAGAGGGTGCCTCATGGTCATCAGGCTGAGGATTCGACTGTTGATCTGATGGTAACTCAATTTGCCCAGTTCTTACACTTCTTACAGACACAGAGTCAGACGTTGCCTGCAGTTTGGGCCCTGACTCCAGTGGAGCGGAGGGAGGAGTATAGGTTGGACTTCATTAAGCTGAGGTTGTACGGAGCCACTGATTTCATCGGGACCACTAATCCTTATGTGCCTGAGATGTGGTTGGAGCAGACATAAAGGGTGATGCATCAGCTCAAGTGCCCAAAGACGGCGAAGTTTGAGTATGCCATCTCACTGTTACAAGAGGATGCGTATGAGTGGTGGAAGACCATTCCACAAAGCATGGCTGACCCTCTAATGTTGACTTGGGACTACCTTCGGAGGAAGTTTCGTTGGAAGTATATGCCATCGACCTATACAGATCAGAAGTTGCAAGAGTTCCTTAGTTTAAGGCAAGGAGATATATCTGTAGCCGATTATGAGAGGGAGTTTACCCGATTGGCTTATTACGCAACCCATATCCTGACATCAAGTCGGGAGAGACATAAGAGGTTCAAGCAGGGTTTGACTCCTCAGATTAGGGCATTAGTCTAGGGTTTTCAATATGAGGATTTCTCTGCCTTGATGGCTAATGCGCTGAACCAGGAGCGTATGATGTAGGAGGATAATGCCCAACAGCAGTTGATGTGGAGGCCATTCAAAAGGCTAAGTTCTTCCACGAGTTCTTTGAAGAGGGGCAAGTTTAGGAGTTCCTTTCCCCATAGGTCGGCTGATGTGAGACCAGTGCTACCCTGTTATGAGTAGAGTGGGAGATCTACTTTTTTTAATGGTATTGCGAGTACGCAACTGAGTTTATGTCGTACCTATGGTTGGACTCATTATGGGGCTTGTTGGAGGGGCAGTAACTTGTGTTTTAGGTGTGGAGGTACTAATCATTATGCCAGGGAGTGTCCAAAGTAGTATGGTAGGCCATTACATACTATTTATGAGGCTCCATAGCAGCAACTGGCAGCAAGGTCTAGTTCCAAAGGTTCCCAGAGCTCGGAGAAAGGCAGAGGCCGAGGTAGAGGCTAAGATGGAGGAGGACATGGCGCCAGTCAGGGGTCCATGAACTAGGTTATTGGGGCTCCTACTAGAGTGTATAATCTGGTACATCATGAGGACCAACATGCCTCTGATGTGGTTATCGGTAATGTTCTCATCTCTAAACATGATGCTTTGGTGTTGTTTGATCCAGGTTGTTCACATTCATATATTGATGTGGGGTTTGCTCAGTTGCTTGATATGTCAAGTGAGGGGTTAGGTTATGAGATAGTAGTTTGTAGCCCATTAAGAAGGGATGTGGTTGTTGACAGGGTGTATAGGCAATGTCCCTTAATTTTTCATGAGGTGTGCTTTCTGTCTGACCTTGTGGAGATGCCATTCCGTGAGTATGATATTATCCTAGGGATGGATTGGTTAGCAAGGTATGGGGTAGTGATGGTGTTGCCAGGTACGAAATCTATTTCGATGATACCTTACCGAATGTCACCTACTGAGTTGAAGGAGTTGAAGGTGCAACTGCAAGAGTTACTAGATAAGGGTTTTATTCGGTTGAGTGTTTCAACTTAGGGCACACCCATGCTGTTTGTAAAGAAGAAGGATGGTTCCATGAGGATGTGTATAGACTACAGACAGCTGAATAAGGTGACGATTAAGAATAGATATCCTTTACCGCGTATTGATGATTTGCTCAATCAGCTTAAGGATCAACTTCGAGTGTAGGAAGGTAGTGTGGCGAAGATGGTGTTCAGGACTCGGTATGGGTATTACGAGTTTCTGGTGATGCCGTTTGGTTTGATGAATGCACCTATGACATTTATGGCATTGATGAACACAGTTTTTACTAATTATCAGGACTAGTTTATGGTAGTATTCATTGATGACATTCTGGTGTATTCTAAGACTTGAGAGGATTATGACCACCATTTGAGACTAGTGTTGGAACGACTGAGGGAGAAGCAGTTGTACGGGAAGTTGTCAAAGTATGACTTCTGTCTTGATCAAGTAGCATTTTTGGGCCATGTGATTTCAGCTGAAGGAATCAGAATAGACCCAAGTAAGGTGGAAGCTATGCTTACTTGGCAGATTCCATGGAATGTTAGTGAGATTTGTAGTTTCTTGGGTTTAGCTAGGTATTATAGGAGGTTTGTGAAGGGATTCTCTACGATTGCTCTGCCCTTAACAAGGTTGTTAAGGAAAGATGTTCCTTTTGTTTTGTCGGAGGATTGTTAGAAGAGTTTTAAGTGGTTGAAAAAGTGTTTGACATAAGCTCCAGTTCTTATGTTACCCACTCCGGGTCAAGCGTATATGATTTATAGTGATATGTCATTGAATGGTTTGGGATGTGTTCTTATGCAAGATCAAAAGGTGATTGCCTATGCTTCGAGGCAATTAAAGCCGCATGAGAGGAATTATCCTACACATGATTTGGAGTTGGCGGTGATTGTTTTCGCACTTAAGATTTGGTGACATTATCTGTATGGTGAGCTCTGCTATATGTATACAGATAACAAGAGTCTGAAGTATCTGGGTATGCAAAAGGACTTAAATTTGAGGCAGAGATGCTGGATTGAGCTTATTAAGGATTATGATTGTGTGATTGATTATCACCCAGGGAAAGCTAATTTAGTTATCGATGCTTTGAGTCAGAAGATGTTTGCCAGATTGAGGCAGTCCTCTTTAATATTGGTATATAAGATGTGATAGTTAGATGCCACATTGACGATTTAGTTTGACTGTATACTGGCATAATTACAGATAGAAGTGAGGCCAGTACTAACAGACCAGATACAGAAGGGTGCAGTAGGTGATGTAGAATATCAGAAGTAATTACAGAAGGTACTAATGGGTAAGATTACCCTATTTATTATGGATAATTATGGTAATTTGAGGCATGAGACGCGATTGTATGTTCCTGCGGATGATGGGTTGGAGAGGCAGATTCTAGAGGAAGCCCACAGTTTGACGTATGCTTATCATCCCAGTGGTACTAAGATGTATCAGGATTTGAGATTGTACTATTGGTGGGTTGATATGAAGAGGGATGTAGTGGATTATATGGCTAAGTGCTTAATTTATCAGCGAGTGAAAGCTGAACATCAAGTTCCGGCAGGGTTATGTAGTCTGTTATCAATACCGGAATGGAAATGAGATCGCATCATGATGGATTTTATCACGGGGTTACCGATGACTCAAGCAAAGCATAATGCTGTTTGGGTTGTTGTGGATCGGTTGATTAAGATGACCCATTTTATTCCTGTACGTATGGATTATGGGTTGGAGAGATTGGCAGAGTTATTCATGAAGGAGATTATCCAAATGCATGGGATCCCATCGTCGATTGTGTCGAACAGGGATCCACGGTTTACGTCTCATTTTTGGGGAGCTTTTCAGAGAGCCTTAGGCTTGAAGGTACATTTTAGTATGGCTTTTCATCCCCAGATCGATGGTCAGTTGGAGAGAGTGATTCAGATTTTGGAGGATATGTTACGTGCCTGTATTCTTTAGTGGGAAGGTAACTGGGATCGATACTTGTGTTTGATTGAGTTTGTGTATAATAGCAGTTACCAATCCAGTATACAAATGGCTCCTTATGAGGCTTTTTATGGTCGAAGGTGTGGGATGCCTCTACATTGGGATGAGGTCAGTGAGCAGAAGCTAATTGGACCTGAGCTTATTCAACAGGCCGAGGAACAGGTGTAGTTGATTAAGTCCAGGTTGAAAGCTACTTATGACAGACATAAGTCATACGTGGACTCAAGGAGGCATGATATAGAGTACGATGTTGGATATAAAGTATTTTTGAAAATATCTCCTTGGAAGAAGATTATGAGATTTGGTCAGAAGGGTAAATTGAGTCCTCGTTTTATTAGTCCGTATGAGGTGCTGAGAGAGTGGGACCATTGGCTTACAGATTGGCTTTGCCATTGGATTTGGACCAGATTCATAATGTGTTTCATGTTTCTATGCTGAGGAGGTATAGATCGGATCCTATGCATGTGCTACCAGTGGAATCTATTGAGATTCGACCCGACTTATCATATACTGAGGAACCGATTCAAATTTTGGCCCATGAGGTTAAGTAATTAAGGAATAAGCAGATACCTCTGGTTAAGGTATTTTGGGACCATCACACAGGTCAAGATGCCACTTGGGAATAGGAATCCGTAATGACGGAGCAGTATCCTCAGTTGTTTTTTGGTAAGTCAGGTACAAATTTTGGGATGAAATTTCTTTTTAGGGGGAGAGAGTTATCATGCCCGCGTGAGTGACGATTTTGTATGAGTAGGTTATACGTATAGGCTAATGTATGCATATGTGTTTTGCTATATGATTATGTATTTGCTGATTATATGTATGTTGTAAATTGATATGAGGAATGATGTGTGAACCTTGTATATGTGATGTTAATTGTGATTGTGCATTGTGATGCTGTCACCTTATTGGGAAGTGTGACTTCTCGGTTGGATGAGGGACAATTACTATGTGCGTTTAGCATTGTTTTAGAAGTGTTTTAGGTTTGGTAGTTTGATTTGGCATAGGTACCTGGTGAGTAAGGATTCAAATGGCACATATCTTGATTTTTAGGCGGCCGTACGGCATACGGATATCCGTACAGGTGTACCGAGCATGAGAGGTGAGTAGGGTTAGGTTACTGGAGACGGTAAGGGTGCACCAATGATCTATACGGCCGTATCAGTGCTTACAAGAAATTTAGTTTGTCAGGACTTTTAGTTTAGTACGGGTGTACAAGGTTCGGTATGACTGTACACAACTTAAAAGTAGCTTATTACAGGTTTGTGCTAGTTGTCTTATTTACTTCTTTTCTTGCTTCAAGGCCAAGTGAGGCCTAAGAAAATGATGCTTAAGGATTAAATTCCCATATGTTTCTATATGTTTATGATATAAGCTTGATGTTTGTTTAGAAAGGTATCCCTTGTTTGTTATGTTACACAATAACTTGGCATAGATGCATATGCATGAGACGAGGGATTCTAATGAAAGAAAAAGAGTGAGAGATGATAGGAAAAGGCATGCTGGGTCATATAGTATAGGATTCCATAATGGAATCGTATAATATATTGCCCTCCTACGGGAGATGAGTCTCGAGAGATACGATTAAAAAAAAGAGAAAAGGGGTCAATGACCCATAAAGTAAATGTCCTCCTTTGGGAGATGAGTACCGGTACATACAGGGACCCAGCATGGTAGAACATTGTGCATAATGATGAGAAAACAAAGGAGTGTGAGAGTACGGGAAAGAAAGAGGGAAAGGATACAAGACATGACAATGCATTTATATATGAGCGTGTTTGTCTAATAGATGGTATGACTGTATGCTGCATATATGTTGTATGATTTTGTGTTAACTATCACCATTGAGTTTCATACTTAGCGTTTATCAATTGATGGACGTAGGTTTTGAGCCTTTTGTTGAGGGACCCGAGAAGTGATTGGCAGTGTCAGCAAAGAGTTAGATTCTTCAGCAATCCTATTCTCGAGGTGGTTCTGGATAGCCAGGCATGCTCTCTTTCTTTTAGCTTGTTGTTGTAGTTGTATTAATCATAGAGGTAGTAGACATTTGCATTTTTGGTGGTGATTTTGTTTTAGGTTATTGTAATTAATCCGAACCCTTTTGTACACAACCATTCATAATGAATATATGTACATTTTTAAGGATGTTTATCATACTATACAGTTAAGTTCCTTAATGATTAAATGTATGATGATATGTCCAGGAAATTTTATAAGTGGTAATTACTGTGTGCTATAACTCTGCCACCACCAGAATGCTAGTTATCCCCATACGGTATAGTTTGTATGTATACGTATCCCTTGTAGTGTACGTGGTAGTTTTTCGTTGGAAGATCGTTGTGTATACTACGGGAGAATGTTATACCAGGTATGGGCTGGGTGTGACAGTTATGGATAATCTTTCATTATATTTACTTATACATTTACAGTTTTGATGTTTTCAAATGATAATACATGTTGTTTATTGATATGATATGACCTCTATACCGGTTACATATGGATGAGTTTACATAAGTTATTATTATTTACTTATCTTGATGTAAATAGTTCTTTTTGCATATTTGATAGCACCACTGAGTTATATACTCAGCGTTTGTCATTTGATGAACGCAGGTACTAGTCAATTGGATGAGAGACAGGATTTGGTGGAATCTTACTTCTACAGCAGCTTGGATATTTTGTTAACATACTCTCAAACATCTTTTGGTTATGTAGCTTAAGCATTATTGATACTGGCAGTAATGTAGTAGTATTTGTGTACGATATATACTGGCTTGCGTATGAATGTGTTGGTACTATGACTCCTCGATATGTATGTAATGATAATGTATATTGCTATATATATGTATATGTGACAATATGAGATGATATATATAGTTAATATCACCCATGTATATAGATGGCCAAGAAATGTAGGTATACACACAACGATTATTAAATAAAAGTTATATGGTCAAAGAAATTTTGTACATAGCTTGTGAATAGTAAAAAAAATGCATCCTTTGTAGTATAATTAATAATTTCTCTTTCTTAGGAGGTTATTAATTATGCTACGAGAGCATGTTAAGCCAGGTTTGGGTGTGAGACATTAGTACATACTGGTGGCTATTAATTACTTCTATAAGTGGGTGGAAGCAGAATCTTACAGTAAATTAGGAGCAAAGTAGGTTAACAAGTTTATAGAGAAGAATCTCATATGTCGATATAGGATGCTACATCACTTGGTGTCCGATAATGGTGTGTAGCTTCAGGGCCAAGTGATTGATATATTGGAGACACATGGGATTAAATACCATCAATCCTCTGTACATCATCCTCAAGCTAATGAGGCTGTTGAAGCAATCAATAAGACAATCAAGAAGATTTTGGCAAAGACAATGTAGACTTATCGGAATTGGCATGAACAGTTGCTATTTGCTTTATGGGGTTACAGAACCACTGTAAAGAGTCCTACGGTGCCACTCCTTACTCTTTGGTTTATAGGATAAAAGCCATATTGCCAATTAAAGTAGAGCTGAAATCACTTCAGATTATCTTGGAAGCTTAGTTGCCAGAAGTTGAGTGAAAGAGCCTAGATATGAACAGTTAGTTTCCATTGATGAGAAGCAATTGAAGGCTTTGTATCATCTACAGTTGTACAAGAAATACATGGTAAATGCATTTGATAAGAAAGTCAAGCATGTTGCTATACGAGAAGGTGATTTGGTTCTGAAGCAAGCAAGACTAGTTATTATTTATATCCCATGTGGGAAGCTCAGACCTAACTGAGAGGGCCCATTCTTGGTTAAAAGATCCTATCCAAAGGCATCATCCATAATGCAGACTTAGAGGGTAAAAAGTTCTTAGAACCTGTCAACCTTGACCAGCTGAAGAAATACTTTATCTAAAGCAAAGGGAAAAAAGGGAAAAAGAAAAAAAATAAGAAACAGTCTAGTGAGTTGAAAACCTGCATAGACAATTCATACAAAAGTTAAGAAAAAATAAAAAAATTGCTCAATGAGTTGAAAATCTACTTGGACAATTCATGTAAAAACTAGAGCTCTTAAAAGCAAAAGGAGAGCATTAAAATAGTTGATTAGAAAATCTTGCATGGGACTACTTAGTGACATGGGTTAAGTCTGATGTATATTGAAGCTTTTATACTGGTTTTAACATTTCTCATGCATATTTTTTAATCTCATAAATGCAAATGGAACACATGTTCATAAACTTTACCATAAGTAATAGAAGTTGTAAACATAAAGCACTATTTTATCATCTAAAATCTAATATAAAAATCTAAGTGTGGTGCAAAACCCATAACTTGTAATCATCATCTTTAGTAGATTTGGCTCAAAGGATCTCCACTAATATAATTATGTGGTGAGGGTAGGTTCTCTCTGTATGCTCTAGGAAGCAAGACAGCAGTCGTTGTCCCTCAAACTCTATCGATCGAGGGATAGTCCATCTGTGGTGGTATTGACAACAGGCTTTGGAAGAATTGTAATAGATGCAGTGTCTAATTCCTAGTAGCGAAATACAATCTATAGGCATCCTCACTGCCACATGCTAGATATGACATTAAGGATAAGTCCATCTAAGTTGGCTCTCAAGGATGGCCGCATCCACTCGACCCAACCATCAAATATCAGTGTCCATACCTCGTATGAGGAGCATATCTTTGTAGATCACCCACTGGTGGTTCCAAGATCCCTAACTTCTCTTAAATCCATACCTATAAAAGAGGAAAAATAGAAAATAAAGATAAAAACTCATTGAGTTGAAAACCTTGCAAAAGGCTACTCATACAAGAATTAGAATGAACATCAACATCACTAGAGCAATCATCAAATCTCCATGCCTAAAGCAAACAAAAACTATACCATCGGTCTAAACCCAACTACCCTGAACCATGAACGAGTAGTCACCAGCTTGTGATCACATAGTTGAAAGATAGTGGAGAGATCTACATAGCCCTCTATAGTCAACAAAAACCTTCTCATCATAGGATTGATGTTGAACGCCTTGATCAGATAGGGAATTACCTCCCTAGTAGCCACTGGCATCATTAGCATCACCATCATGCTACATGAGACTCTAAGGATAACAGTAAACTCCTCATACATTAGACATAACTCCATATGTCCAAACAAAAAGACATGGACTACCGAGTCCCAGAATTGCATGGTGGCATATAGAAAAGCAAAATTGATGGAGACCTATTGGAATGTCTTCAAGTACTAGAGTCTCAACTTAATTAGTTGGCTTCACTTAGTATCACCCTATTATCAAGAAAGTATACAAAAAGTAGATAATGATTGTTGAGTCATTATCTACCTATGATAGATAGGTCATGTTTCAATAATGGAACATAATACATAATATTCTGGCATAAGAATAAAGGTAGTAGATATCATGGTTTCACTATCAAAATTTGAAAAAAAATACAATGTTCCAATAATGTTTGACACTTAAATACCATAACCCAAGTGTACTAAGTAGAAGCCATGTAAGACTATACAACCTGTTGACCCTGACTTTTCACCATTGTATGATTTTGGATCTTTATTGATTTGACTAGGATTTAGTCCCTGGTATCGATCCCGATTATACATATAAGCCCCTATAACTTCCTCTGTGTGTTCTGATGAATGGAACATTTCAGAACTGG